>JANSTW010046991.1:0-13249 GCA_027564275.1 Diadocidia ferruginosa
TGGGTAGAAGTGGTCATGAGTTGGCCAAAGACTTTAGACCGATCTTAAGCTCGTTTTTTTCTAGAAACCCTCGAACGTATTTTAGAGCTAGAGATACGTCATACGAAACACTATTAAAACAAATCCTCTATCGGGATTTCAACATGCCTATTGAGAAAAGTCTCTGCATAAGACACTTAAGCTTGGTAAAGCATTTGGGCGTTATGTCTTTGGGTGTTATATCTGTTCACCTTCCTACAATACAAAAGTCCCTTCATCATAAGGAATATGCATTGGCTCCCTTCATGGATTTTGAAAGGGCCTTTAATAATGTACGAGTATATTCTATCCGTAGTGCTCTTCAGGCTCTAAATATCAATCAAGGTTTAATTACCCGGATATAAATCTTTCTCAAGTTCAAACTGAGCTGGGTTGGTACCAAATAACTAAGGGAGCTAAAAGGGACATACCTGAGGGTGGTTGTCTCCTTTATTATGGCTTCTATAGTCATGGATAAATTACTTCGTCCACTAGAGAGCAATGGCTTTAGGTCGGATGCTTATCCCGACGTCGTATTAGTGCCTGGATTAAATCCACTATTAGTAACCTCATGGGAAGGCTTTGAGGTTTGGTGACCGATGAACTATGGAATGTGGACTATCTGTAAACTCTATAAACTATAACCGTATCAAGTTGGGTAAGGTTCAGTGTTCCACCTGCGACATACATATTAAAAGTGGGGCTAGCTGTTGTACCGTCAGAATCAGAGAATCTGGAAATTAGGTAAATAGCTCCTATATATGGTCACAGCAAAAAACTTTTATTAGTTGGAACTGTGTCGATTAGATTAGATCTGGACAAAAAATGTAATACAAAATTCCCAACCAGAGAGCAGTGGACAACGGGTCACACTCTGATGGGACTTGACACAGTGGTTTATACGGATGGGTCCAAAATGGACTGTGTTGTTGGTGCCGGAATCTATACTGTGAAAATCTCAATATATCAGAATCAGTTAGACTTCCTTATCTGGCGAGTGTTTTTCAAGCTGAAGTATTTGCAGTTTTGTTGGCTTGTAGGTGGGTGGGAGCTAATAATACTCTCATGCAGAGTGTGGCGATTAGACAAGCTGCTATATCTTAGCTCTGAATTCGTCTACTCTCTCCTCAAAACTGGTTAAGCTATGACGAACTTTCATTCATTGGGAGGCAGTATAAAATCACTCTTATTTGGGTTCCCACGACATAGCAATATTACAGGTAACGAGCGAGTTGACGTTCTGGCTAGAATAGGCTCGACTCTGGATGCTAATCTACCCTTAAATTTTATAAAAAAAAAACAAAACATTCAAACGCACTTCATGTGTATAGCTGACTTGAGATGGAAGAAGTCTATGTCAAGTCGTATAGGACCAGAAAGACCTGGTTTGCGTTTTATTCCAAAAAAATGCGAAGTCCCTATTGGAAACCCGATATAATCATACACAATGTAATGTTGTTAAAGAAGTTAGTTATTAATACAAATTCTTACATGGAAGATGGAAATATTCCAATCTTATCCAGCTTAGCGATCATCTTATACATGAAAAATAATCAAAACATTTTTTTATTTGACGTTTCGTCTTATATATAGACATCATCAGATGACAAAATAATTTAGTTTTTATATGTTTCATCCAGTTGAAACTGGAATTGTTTAACATTTTTATATTTCAACAAAACCACTTGCAATAAACCAGCTAAATTCGGATCGATGTATAATGGTGCATATAGGTAACTTTTAAAACGATAAGTAAATTAATTTAAATATCTCTGCGCAACATATTTATGTATAAAACATACAACAATGTATATATTTATAATAAAACATTAAATATTTATTTATGCTTTTAAAATACAAATATAGATATGTTCGAATTGCAACATTGTTTCAACAAGAAATATATTCATGATACAAAATTTATAATAAATGGATTGGAAGTATATGAAGTCCACAAATTTATATACTTCAGTCTGTTGTATATAATATTATTATTTATTAATAAACTGCCAAACTGCATAATTTATTTATTATAAATATATTGCTTTGTTGTATTTTATGATGTTTATGTTTTGTCTGCAATGAATAATAATTATTATTTAATTTATATATGCGAATATAATTTTCGATTATATAAATGTTATGGTTGTTGATGACGATGATGCAATGTGTGTCTTTTATATTTATTTATTTTATAAATATATACCTCTTCTTATATGCTGAAGTTGATATCTTAATTAATATTTATATGCACTTTAATGTTTGCCATGGTTCTTTAAATATGTTGTATACTTTTAATTATAATTTCAGTGTTAATGTTCAAAATAATAATATAATGAAATGATATAAAATAAATTATATATTATTATAAATGAATTTTAGTATATTTATCATTTAGATTTGTTGAAATTAATTAATTTTTTTTTTATTGCAGATAATATATTAAAATTTAAATGGCATTTTGATCTGTTGCATCAACAGTCATAGCAGATCATTTACGATTTTTACACTGCATATCAGGTTAGTAAACATTTTTCTTGACTACACAAAATGCTCAATTTTTGTTTTTATCAACAACTTTATATTTAAATTATGAAAAACTTGAAAATATATTAATTAGACGATTAATAATATTTATTTCGAAAATTGTCGGCTTGTATAAATTCAGGCGAATATAATTAATTTTATATTTATCATATTTTTCTTAAATGCACATGGTCTTTGAACTTTTAAATTAAAGTGTTTTTATAAAAGCTTTAACCACCTCTATAGAAACTTTATTATCTTAAGGCCAATGACAACCACATAAGTATATGTTCTAATAATTCATCTGAATTATTTGTATGGAACATATACATATATAGTGGATGTTGTTGTTGTATATGAAATTATATCCCAAAAATCGGTCTTGTAAAAGCAGTCATATATAATAGACATCATTTCAAATTATTCAATTATCATCAGCACATTTTATGGATGACATATATTACTGAAAAGTGAAAACCATATAATTGAGATATTGATTTCTTATTCAGTTTCTTAAGATTTTCATCAATTTTAATTTTTTTGCGATAAATAATCTAAAAAAATAGACCAACAAAACCAACTTTTTATTAACATTTATAGCCAAAAAAATAACCCTCAATTCGCTTAATTTTGTCGTTTTTTTTTGTATTTTCAATAAATCTTAATATTCATCAGACGAGTTTTTATGTGTGCACAAATTTAAAATAGAATGGGTTGCCTATATAAAGCCGGGAGATGTCTAGCCAGGTCCAATTTTTTTTTTGTGTGTTTAAAATGCTTTTTTCATTATTATATTTTTATTTATATGGAACTGGTTCGACGCAATTTTAAATATTATGTACAACTGCGTATACATGTTCGCCACATTAAATAAAACAGGGCGGTTGACGCACAGAGCAAACAACCAAAGAAAAAACGAATTTGCCAAAAAAAAATCCATTGCCATTTCCACGCATTTATTGTATATACGCCGAAAAAAAGGATATATTTTCATATACTGATGCTAGTATATAATGTATCAACAACCCTTATAAAATAATTTTCAAATTTGGGTACGTTGCTCTTTCTGTATATGTACGTACTACGTAGACAATGAAATCGTTGTTGTTTTTTTTTTGGCAAGGTTAAGCCATTTTATATAAATTTATGTTTAGGCGAATTTTAGACATATTCAAGTGTACTTTTTATTAGACTAATGTATACATTATGATTTATATTGCGATGTTGAAAGTTATTAAATTTATGAATTTTTAATCTCTCTTGACTTTTTCTTTTTGCAAAAAATCTCTTTAGAAGTATTAAAAAATCGAAATTAATTAACCTATTTTTGTGATTATTTTCAAATATTTTTTGAAACTTAAAAGCTTCAATGATTCATCATTGCATAGTCATGTTCTTTATTCCATTGTATCTATATGGACACATAAAAGTAGTCTTTTTTTGAATAGTAATATTTTTCTTAAATATTTTGACAAATAAATAGTTTTGTTTTCAAAGAGTTGTTTTTTTTGCTCTAATAATGATTATATCGTGACATAACGCCCGAAAGCTTTAAAAAGCTTAAAATCGCTAAAATCACATACATAGTTTTTACAATTAGGAAACAAGCTTTTAAACCTTATGTTATGTCACCTCTATTAGTTTTCAAACAATAAAGCTCTTGATATTTCTAATTGTTTATCAACGTTATAGAAATTGTAGTCGCTGACATGACGCATAACACCGAATAAAAGCTTTTATAACCTTTTTTCTTAAATTTAAAACCGAAATTGCACCCATATATTTTTATTGTAAAGCAATCGCTTTATTTATAATTTTTTGAAGTTCTATCGGTTTTTAGCAAAGACACAAATAATTTATTTGTTGTGTATTATTTTAGCGGTTTAGCTTTCGAAAGCTTTTGGGTGTTATGTTTTTTCGTGTTATGTGATGCTACGCTTCTTCTTATAATTATTGAAATTTATTAATTATCATAAAAAATTCTGGGGTTTTTTAGTTAAAAAAAATTTGTTTTTGACCAATTAACTTTAACCCTTTAGTGCGGTCACTGGCCGCCTGTGAACCGATTTTAATGAAAATTTAAACCTTGAATAATATTGACCGCATGAATCCAAAAATGTCGTTATCTCACTTGTACCTATTCTCACTTATGGAAGATATGAGTGAGTGCCATATGGCACTTGTGACCTCACCCTTATATAAGTAGAAATATATGTGATTTTTTGGGATTTGGCCGGAAAATCTAAAGAAAAATTGTGAAAAAGATTAAAATTATCAAAAAAAATGAGAATTGTGAGAAAATTACTTTTAAAATTAAAGAAGAAAGGCTAAAGCACATAAACCGACATTACATTTGGAACATTTATAAGATGAACTTTTGCAGCTTGACAAAGCGCATTGTCGGCGGTTGTTGGTTGGAACGACAAAATGGTTCATGCTATCATACCTTATTGTGGTGTTCGGCACAACCCTAGACATTCGAATTTTGCTAACTGTTTCTCAGCGTGACTTTCATCCGCAAAAGTGACACATATAAATATTCAGCAAATTCCCGGCGGAAGTCCAACTGCTTCATTGAGCTGTTGTTGTTTTTTACCGGAGCATGTCCTAGCACCGAAAGTGCCTATAGCACCAAAACTGTCTAGCATCGAATTTCCTAGCATCGAAAGTGCCTAGCATCGAATTGCCTAGCACTCAAAGTGCCTATTCTCAGATTCGTATGTATAGCAGCCAAAACATAAACCCATCGCTTTATTTATAATTTTTAGAAGGGAAATTTTATCGGATTTTAGCAAAGACACAAACCCATACATAGTTTTCTTGTGATTAAAGCTTTTTAAAGCTATATGTGCGTTAAAGTTTTGGGCGTTATATCTTTTATGTCATGTCACCTAAAAAAACATCAATTTCTATCTATATGTAACGAATGTTTCATATACTAATCATAATTATAATATTTTGTCCTTCACATCAGCTAGAGGAAACGTATATATATATAGGGAACATTTGGTCTTAAACCTAAAAGCTTTTAATCTAATAAATTCCCAATTAAATTCAAATGATACGTTCCGTTAAAGTATACATTTTTTCATATAAATCAATTTTAATAAATTTAAAAAAATGTTTTACAACTTCGTCCTATTATTATTATGCAGCAATAAACTTAAATAGTAAATGTTTTACATTACCCATTAAAAAAAACCCCAATATATCAATTTTTTTTACAATTTTTTCCCATATATATATACTTTAAAAAAAACTAACCTACCCCATTTTAATTTTCCCTGTCTGAACATTTTATATAGTCTAGATATAAGTGCCTGTAATAAAGACTATGTTAAATATATGCGGTCGTTGTATGTCTGACACAGACATAATGTTTTTTTTCCTTACTTCACTTTGTCTGGAGATGCTATATATAGTATATAGAATTTCATCCCCAATATTCCCTCTTATTATATTGGTTAAGTATACGTATATATGCGTAATAATTTTGTATGGCAAGTCCTTTGCTGCTCTTTCTGTGAAAGTTGTATATAGATATATAGATGTATATATATAGAAAAAAATGTAAGGTGAGTCAGACATTGTCAAACAGGAGAGTGCTTTTTTTAGATCCGGGCTAAACCAATATGTATATTTTATATATAAATGTGAAGTTCGTCGCCCTCTAAAAGTTCAGCCTCGCTTATTATTTTATGTATATGGCATGTAATTTTTTATGTTTATTTCTCTTACGTACTTTAGCCAATGTGTATGGTGATGTTTCTTTCAACATTGGGTAGTAGAATAAATTGTTTTATTCGTTGAATTTTCGTATATATACATGAAAAACTGTTCTGCTTTTGTGTGAAAATAAATGGCAAACACCACCACCATAATATAGCGCTTATGAATTTCGATTTGTGCGGTGCGACGGAGAATGTCTAGACATGTCCGTTTGTCGACTATCACATCATCGTCATAAAACAACCTATAATAAAATCTAATGGTAAACCCAATGTAGATTGTATATAACTGCACCAACTCTACCATATAGTTAGCATTCCTTCTATCCATCCACACATAGTTCAGGAGAATGGAACACCACATTTATAGCGTGTTTCTCTCCATTTATATATATATACTAAAGGTGGTATGTGCGGTAACGGCTCATATTTTATGCTAAAAAAACTTATGCAACATATGATTCTATATATAAAGAAGAACCAACACATAAAATTTAGAAAGAATTGCGCATATGAAATTAGAGATATGCGCCGATGCAACTCGAAATGTTCGCGTTTTTTGTATAAATTTGCAAAAATTTGTAAGTTCACATATTGTGAGACATGCGAGAAAAGAAAATTTTAATCACTCTCGACTCGAACGAGCTTTAAACTATACACGCGGAGTGGAAACTTTCAAGTTGCTGAATGTCTATATATACACCAGCTATATACTAGTATATACAATACAATAATAAAAATTTCCAAAGCTGGTTTTTACCAACAAGAAAACTTATGTATAAATCTTATATACAGCAAATTGTTCGAGTATTGAGCTCTAAAAGTGACATGGAACAATATCACTATATCACTTTGCCAGCCAGTACAAAACGACAAACGGCAACGGAATGTTAAACCGGCCGGCTGATGGTTTAATTTTATACTCATTTACACACATGTATGAGGATATTGTGTATATTCAGTACCTCTGAAACGACAAACGTTTCTATAATAAATTTTTTGATTTTAATATAATTTCAACTGCCGGCGGATGTAGGCGAAATTTTTGCTGTAAAGTTTTTTTTTCGTTGTTCGTTGAAATTTCTAGAGCTTTTAACGTGAAAAATGTAACGGAAATTTTTTTTTTGGTGCGTATATTATACTTAGTGTGTCGAAAAAATGAACAGAAATAATTTCGAGTGTAATGCCCGACAGACGCAATTTCAAATCAAATTTGACTAATTCGAAGAAAAATTACGTTTATGTGAGAAAGATTTCAAAAAATTGTGAAATTCAAAAAAACCAAATCAATTATACCTATACTTATAATATTGTACAAATTGGAAATATTTCTTATATTCGTCTACATTTTAGATTGTTGGAATTTCCATATTAAATTGTAAGCATTTAATTTAACATTTTTTTTGGGTTTATTATAATATATTGTTAATTGTAATTTAAAACATTTTTGCGCAATTAAAGTGTAAAAAAAAATATTTCACTTCCAAATAAAAGAAATTACGTAATTTTTTTTGTTGCTTGGTTGGTGTATATGCTATATAAACTATATACATACATTTTTATATAAATTGCAAAAAAATTATATATATATAGGTATATCGGTTATTTTTTTTTTAAATTTAAAGTATATAAAGGTAAAAGTGTTAACGCGCAAAAAATTTATTTAAAAAAAATTAAACTATAAAGAAAAACCAGAACATATATACGAATAAAGTCAATGGCTCATATTGGGCCGCACACAACACACTCATTATTATATTCGTCACAAAATTTTTTTAATTTGTTTTTTGTGGATATTACGTTTTTATATAAAATTTATATTTTATTATAGTCCTTTGACCCTACATATATACGAGCAAAGTTTTATTTTTATTGCGTTCCTTGAAATTTATATATTAAAAATTTCAATATAAATATTTTTTTGGAATTTCGCCTACGTCTTGTGTAATTTATTTAAAAAAAAAACGTATTTCTTAATAAAACGTAATATTTATAAATCTGATGCAATTTGTGGATTATTTAATTGAAAAAGCTATAATATCTGACATAATGTGTCTGGGTATAAGGAACTTTTGTATACTACCTATACCGTCGGTAAAAATTAAAATGAATATATAGAAGACACAAAGCGTGCGCAGTGTAACATTTTTTTCGTTCGTTGGAAAGTAGCAAGCTTTTAAGCTTTATATAGGGTGATTCAGTTAAGTGCGCAAAAATTTTAAGGGGTTATAGGGGACCCCTAGATGAACAAAAAATCGTTCAATGATCCATACCGACTTAGAGCAAATTTGTCAATTTTACTACTTTTGTTGAGATTGCTGTACTTAATCAATCATATCATGGAAGATACTTACGCTAAAATGCCAAATTATGACTTTTTGGAAAGGTGATAATATTGGCGGAAAGATAAAAAAGAAAAAAAATTTAAAAAACAGATGACATGACAAAACACTCAAAGACCACTAACCGCAAATGACAACGTCGTCTGTTATTGGTATAAGTCAGCGGTATATAGTATAGGTAAAGAATTGGTCCAAGTATACGCTTCCTTGTGGTACACCAACTTCTATGGTATAAAGTTTAGTTTAGTCATTAATTTTTACGAGAAAATGTCGGCGTTCTAAATAGGATTTTAATACATTGTAGCTTTGTGGTGGGAGTAGCTTTTCCCTAAATCGAAAATTGGTGGTTTGGTAATATAATTCGTGTATTACTTACAAGAATGGACTTTAGCTGAACAAGAGTTCTTTCGAATAGTTTTGATACTATCGGTAAGAGACTGATTGGTCTATATGATGTAAGATCCACTTCATTCTTCCCATGCTTTTTTATCATAATAAATTGTGCAACTTTCCATTGATCAGGCAAGTATTCAAGTCTTATGATAGCGTTACATACTAATGTAATCATACGAATAACTTTTAATGGACAATTTAAGATTTTCCCGCAGTAATTAGGTCGAATCCAGGAGCTTTATTTTCAATTTATTGTTGTTTTTTTAATTTACTATATATTGCCGGCTTTAATTTTTCTTAAAGGAAGATACATTTGAAAAGGTGCATCAAGAAAACTAGTAATTTCAGATACTCATAGAACGATTTTTTGTTCATCTATATAGGGGCCCCCTATAACTCTTTAAAATTTTTGCGCACTTAACTGAATCACCCTGAATATACGTAAAATTAAGATAGCTTTTTATTTATTTTTTTAAATTTAAAAATAAAATTTCTTAAAAAAAATCATTCCGGATAACTGAGATGCTGCATTTACTATCTTTTAACATCTGAAAACATATGACACAAACTAAGATCTTCAATTCAATTTGTGAACAAAAAATGTGAACTAATAGACAGTTATTTACAACAACAAACAAAAAAAAGTTGAGATTCCCTCTCGTCTTTAAGCTAGAGACCCCAACTGGATAAAATCCCCAAGTTTGGTGAAATTCGTTTATCAGGAATAAACTTTCTCTATATGCTCATATTTTTCTGCCTTTTTTAGCAAAAAATCGTATGAGAGCCCCCTCTTCCCTTTGACCTATAGATTCCAAATGCAATTCCAGAGTATCGAATCATTATAATTACTTATCCTTACCAAAATTTGGCCACATCTGTCTACTGGTAATTTTTTTTTGTATATGCTCACTTATCTGGAGTGCATTTAGAGTAGTTTAATGTGTTAACGCCAATTTTATTGGACGCCATGTTGATTAACTCAGCCATTTCGCAATATTTTCTTTGGAATCATTCTTCATATTTTTTTTTATTTTTTAGTATTATCATAATTAACAATAAAATTGACCTTACCACCTTAAACTAAGCCAATTCAGCACTCAAGGAACTTGACATTTTAATTTTTTTTTAATCCGGCATTTTGAAAATGTTTGTTGAAAACATTAATTTTTAGAAAATTTTATATTTTTTAACAAAATAAATCTTATATTATAAAAATCGGTTTATAAATGACGCTGTGGTACAGGACAAAATGTCTTTTGTTTTGACCGCCATCTTGAAAAACGCCGCCATCTTTGATTTTTTTCATGGAAACAAAAACAATATATCTATTTTTTTACCATAAATAATAATTTTAAAATTTCTTATAACAGCATAAAATAAGCCAAGTGCACTCTAAAACTTGAATATGAAATCTACTTATATTAACTTGAAATATTTTCCTTTCCCTAAATAAATAGGTGTGTGTAAAAAAAAACGTGACGTGATACAATAATTACTTTTAATTTTATTTTTCTTCTTTCTATAAATATAATATACAAAGTTTTCTATACTAAACATAAATTATCTTAATTATATATTTTACATATATATACTTTTTTTCTAAAATCTTATGACAATTAACTATATACGAACAACTCCATATTTTTCTAACTTATTTATTAATAATTAACAAAAATATTTCAAGTGTTAATCTATATAATATATAGAGCTTTATAAAAATAGAATCAATTTCTCACGGCAATTAACTTCTTCATTACATTAACCCCATATGTAACATTACATATTTACTGATTAATAAATTTCAATGTTTTTTTGGTGCGCATCACCATAATATAATCTGTTAAATGTGACAAATTTCTATATAAAAAGTTGTAATTAAAGAAATAATTTTTTAATTAATTATAATTATTATATCTCTATGGAAAAATTTGAAAATACTTGTCGGACGCATTCGGTCATCGTATGCGACAGAAGCTCATATTATGATTTGTTTCACTTAACTATGTCAGTGGAGTTTCTCAGACACTCCGATGGACCGAATATTGTGATTTGTGACGTAGGTTTGAAAGGGTTTTCTAATTTTTTATAAGGAATTTATCCTACAGGCTACAGTTACTTTAGTTCATAAGGAATTTATAAAATGAAACAAAAAATTAATTTAAATATAATCCTCATAACGAGCCTCATAAACATAAATTAATCCTTTCTTATAAAAACTAGATAATCAGTTAGAGTGTTGTACCATTTTTATGTTATTAATCTTTTATATGAAAAAAACCAGTGGCAGCTCGTGATTCCTAAAACACTTGGGCCCAAAAAATATTTATATTAGAAGGAAAAAACATTTGTAAGGTGTTATAACATAGGAATAAAAATTGAAATGCTCGGTGTAAAGCATTATAAAAATATTGTTCTCTTAAAAATACATTCATAGGACCGATCGCACCTGGACCTTATTCTCAGCAAACAATAAAAACAAAAATACTAGCACACAACTTTTATATAAAAAAAAACTGATATAAAATACGATCAATATAAAGCTGGCCCGTTTTTGTACTAAATATATGTAACTAAATATCATTTAATTGTTTTATTTTCCAATATAAACTTATTTAGTATTGATGTAAATTTTAAAATTATTTAAAAAAATAAATACAAAATTGTTGCCCCATATAATTATACGTATCAGGTGGGCTGGTGCTCAAACTCTTGTTTTACTTATATAATCTTTTTAGATTTTTTTTTGATCGAATTAAATTTATCGAAACGAATTTCACCCTTTATCGCCAGTTTTTAACAAAATATAATTGCACTTATATAAGATAAAAAACATTTTTTTAATAGCCGAGAGTCTCAAAAATTAATCCTTTTCACGTAGGTATATATGAAGATATTTTAAAATATATATAGGTAACTAGTTGTTGGTCTATAAATATATATAATGTATATACTTAATAGCTTTAACATTAAATCTATTTTTATATTTTCGCAATTATATTTTAGATTTATTTTATTATATCTTAATAAAAGATTAAAAATTATCGCAGCTTATATTTATATATATAAATTATCTTTTTAATATAGAAAGGATTTTTAGATATATTTTGATATAATTTGAGTTATTTTAAAATGTCTATAAATATACATGGCTTAAAAGAGATTAAATGAATAAATATCATGTACCATCAGATATAGGATTCCTCATATAGTGGAAAACCCACCCTATACTTATCACCAAAAAATATGACCAGTACGAGTTGCTGACAACACTCTATAAAAATCATGGTATCAGATATAGAAAAAGGGTATAAAATGGTCCCTAAACGCTATCTCGCTTTGGAGTAAAGGACACGCTAACAATGATATTTAATAAATTCTTATATATATGATTGCATTTCCAATATCAAATTATCACTATATAATCGAGTATAGTTCAAATACAATGTAATTTTATGTAAAACACATAAATATTGATGGCGTCAATTTTTTTTTTATTTTTACCTTGAATTATTATATTTTCTAGAGAAAAATAATAATTTTATATTTATTTTATTATATATAATTATATGCAAGCATTGATAATATGGTATTTTATATTGTATAACATATATAACATATAATACAATAGTAAAAGCTCATCAAATGGCTGGGGGGTAAAAACAGGATTGCTAAATTTTTTAAATTTGTTTCAAAATTTATGTATTTTAATAAAAGTATGTAGAAATAGAAATTTAATTAAAAATAACTTAAAGTCTTGTTCGATTCCAATATTATATACAGCTTTTTAAATACATATGTTATGTACGTAACGCTTATTTTATTTAATCTAAACTCGATTGAAAAAAACTATTAAAGTTAAAAGTCTAAAATTGTTGCCAAATTTCTGAAAAAAAAAAAACAAATTTAATACTTAAAATTATTTTTTTTCCTTTTTTCTGCATATCATTAAAGTTATAAATAATAATTTAAAAAAATATATTATGACTATTTTATGTTATGTACGTTACTTACTTACTTCTGTACATTTTTTAGTTTCTATATAAGAAAAGTATAAACAATTTGTATATACAACTTATTTTAGGATTGCAAGGACTCATCTTAAAAATCAAATGTATTTTAAATTTATTCAATACATATGTTTTAGTATAGCCTAGCACAAATATTATTCTGTTATGCGTGCGTAACACTGAAATTACGCGTTTATATCTCAGCGTATATAAATTTGAATTTATCAATAACTAT
>JANSTW010047002.1:0-13247 GCA_027564275.1 Diadocidia ferruginosa
TCTTGTAACACGTGAATGTGAGTGTATGAGTGCGCTACAGATCAAAACTCTTGTAACACGTGAATGTGAATGTATGAGTGCGTTACAAATCAAAACTCTTGTAACACGTGAATGTGAGTGTATGAGTGTGTTACAGTTCAAAACTCTTGTAGCACGTGAATATGTTACAAATCAAAACTCTTGTAACACATGAATGAGTGTGTTATAGATCAAAACTCTTGTAACATGTGAATGAGTAGCATTAAAAATCAACACTCTTGTAATACTTGCTATATATTGGAGATGGCTCTCAATATATTGAAGTGACTCGATTGGTATCGAGTCGCTGACTTACTTACTATGCGTTTCGACCTGCCTTTTATATAAAAAAGGAGGGGAAACGTTCAAAACTTGGCCCTAAGTTAAAATGAGGGGAAATGTTCACATTTAAAATGAAAGGAAATGTACATAGTCAAAATGAGGGGAAATGTTTATATTTAAAATAATAATGTGCGATGACTTCTGGTATAAGGAGATGACCCTTAGAAAGATAAAGTGATTTTTATAAAGGGGTGACTCCAATTAAGACAAAGTGACTTTTTTGAAGAAAGAATACTATTGTGGAAGGCGTTTAACACTTGTGCGATGACACCTGGTATAAGGAGATGACCCTTTAAAAGTTAAAGTAATTTTTAGAAAGGGTTGACTTCAATTAAGACAACAGTGACTTTTCTGAAGAAAGAATACTATTGTGGAAGGCGTTTAACATTTGTGCGATGACTTCTGGTATAAGGAGATGACCTTTTTTAGATAAAGTTATTCTTAGAAAGGCCGAAAGGGATAACTTTAACTAAGATAAGAGTGACTTTTTTAAAGAAAAAATACTTTTTTGGGAGACATTAACACTTAAATGCGGTGACTTTTGGATTAAGGGGATGACCCTTTAAAAGAAAAAGTAATTTTTATAAAGGGATGACTCCAATTGAGATAAGAGTGACTTTTTTTAATAAAAAATACTTTAGTGGGAGGCGTTTATCTTGTTGTGACTTCTACGGTTATACCCTCCCATTAAAGCATGAAGTAATTTAATTTAATGACTTTAATTGAGATAGAAGTAACTTGGGGTGGGAAGAATATTTCTACACACTTGTGGTGACTTCTTCTGCGATAAAGGGATGACGTATTAAAAAATAAGTAATTTTTTAGGAGAAAGGAATAACTTTAATTTATATAAGAGTGACTTTTTTGAAAAAATAGTACTTTTGTGGGATTATCCTTTCAGGAAGAAGTAATTTTTAGAAGAAGGGGGTGACTTTAATTGACTCTTGTGGTGACTTCTGTGATATTGAGTTAAACTTTAATAAAGGGATGAACCTTTAAATGAAGAGGTAATCTCTAGGGAAAAATGATGACTTATGAAAAAATTGTAAATATAACTAACTTGGTTTATAATTTTGGAAAATTTATCTTTTTTTGCACATTTTCTGCTGCCGTAGTTTCACAAAAATTAAATCGCATAAAAAATCATCTGTCACAAATTTTCACAGCTTTTATAATTAATGGTCAGCTTTATCATATAGAACTTTTTAACATTTTGTTCATATCACTTTAAATATTTATATAAAATAAATCAAACAAATATACAATAATTTTTTCAATAATAAATAATTAATAATTATTATATATAAATGCACATACTATTTGATTAAAATGCAACAAATATATTATATTTTCCACTTCCATTTTGTATTTATATACATAACATATTGAATATCACGCAACAGCTCAAAAACGGATACTAGCACCAAAGAAAATATGACCTCAACGTCCGTTGCAATGTAAGTTTATACAGAAGTTAGATGTCCATCATCCTAAATATTTAGTTAGATTTAGATGGATGAAACAATTTAAATTGTAATTAATTTTAATAATAGTGTCGATTTATATAGCCTGGTTCTAGTTCTAGACTACATTATGAAATGCGTTCATTTTCAATTTATATAGAGGTAGAGATGTTAAAATTTATTTTCAATATGTTTGTATATATAGAAAAAGCTTTCACATTTATTTATATATACGACAACATGAAATATTATAAATACCAAAATTATGTAATTATTATTTTAAATTTACTAAAATTATGCTTCATATAATTTACGATTCGGCCATGTTTAAAAAAATTAAATAAATTTTACGTTACTTTAAAAAAAAAACTATAAATACAAATCGCTTTGTTACTTAATTTTGAATTGCTTACTTTTAACTAGATATTGAATTCTATACAAAAATTTATATAATTTCTTCAATTTGTTCAACAAAAAAAATATAATTCTGTTTTAAGGGCGTTCTTGTGTTACGCAGAGAAATAATTTATCGCTATATAAATATATTGCTATCAATACCAAAGATTATTAGAATTTTGCCTATAGATATATTATAGTGAACCTAAATGGGTCATCTATAAAATATATGTAGTCAGTGATAATCACTAATGCATATTCATATAGACAGTTATAGTAACAGCCAGTCATAGTCTGTTATATATGTACTGATTAGTCCGTGATAATGAGTGATAACAAATAGAGCCACTGTTATATAGTGAACTCAGTGATAGTCAGTAATAAAAATAGACAGTTATAGTAACTTAAACTGTATAGTCAGTCATAGTCAATTGTATCTAAAGTATCTACTCTAATTTAATTGATAATTTGTGATTACCAATGATAACTACTGATAACTATTGAAAGTCAGTGATAACCAGTGAAATGCAGTGATATTCAGTAAAATCCAGTCCGACCCAATGATAGATTTGAAGTTAGTGAAACCCATAGTGATAGACAGTTATAATAACTGATAGTTAGTAATAGTCAGTTATAGGTAAAGTCAAAGATAGCTAGTGAAATCCAGTTATATTAGCTGATTGATATCTAGTGAAAGCCAATAGGGACCATTGAAAACTAGTGAAAAAGGATGATAATAGCCATTGATAGCCAGATGTAGACAGTTATAGCAGCTATTTTCACTTTGTAATGCTTAAAATTATTAGAATCGCTTTCCGTTAGAGCATTAGCGTACCGTTTTAAATTGACCAGTGATCGTGATTTATGACCACTGATAGCTAGTGATAGCCATTGTTGGTCAACAATGGATAGTGATAGCAAATTATAGCAAGTGAAAACCAATGATAAATAGTTATAGTATTACTAACAAAGTCAGTTATATCAACTAATAGTCAGTGATGATTATTAATGATGCCTCCAATAACAGTGATATCTAGTAAAATTCAGTGATAGTGTCGTGTTACTTTTCGTCGCTTCAAATATTATCAAAGTTGTTTTCAAATAGAGTATTAGCCATTTTTTAATGGACCATTGGTGCCAAAACAGCTGGAAGGGGTTACTGTAATCAAATGAAAGGTATTACAAATACCTATCATTTAAACAAAAAGTTGGAACAAATCCAACACCTTATTTGGGTGGGAGGGTCAAAAATATGTTTTTTTGTTCATATATTTATGAGTAGGGATGAGCGGGATCAGGGTATAAAATATTGGTGGGTGTTAAATGAAAGCTAAACACTTGAAGTAGTTAGCCATAAAAGTTTTAGAGTTTAAAAAAAGCAAACATAGAACATGAAAGGGGAGGGGCCTAGAACGGTTTAAAATTTGAAGTATTTCTGAAAATTATATTTATATTTATATGGGTTGTGTGGTATCAAATGACAGGTTTTGATAAAAGAAATAATTTTTGTTCCTAAAGTTAGGGTAACTTTTACATTATAGGGGCGGAGTCCGAGAAAAAAATAAAAAAAAATACGGTTATTGTAAATCTTTAATGTTCTGTATTTTGTTAAAATACACAAGCTATAATTATAAAGAAATAACAATACATTTTGCAATATAGGGGCGGGGTCCAAGAAACATTCAAACACTTTTATGGCCAACTCCTTCAATTGTCTATATAGCTATCATTTTACACATATCAATATTTTTTACTCCGACCCCGCCCACTCCTACGCATAAATGTATGAAAAAATAGATTTTTGCCTCTCCTACCTTCATGAAGTGTTGGATTTGTCCCAAATTTTTTTTAAACTAGTACTACAACTAATAAATTCAACTCTTTAAAAAAAAATCTAAACGACGCCACTGCAATTTTTTTTCTTTTCAACTCGAATTTAAAAATTTAGATTTCCTTTATTTATTTAAATTAATTCGAAAAATTTATTTTTAGTTATTTTATTTAAATTAAACAATTGTATTGTGTTCTATATATTTATGATTAAAAGTAATTTAAAAACTAGAGAAAGTTTTGTAAATAACATATTTTCCTTGCACACATGGCTTTTAGTATATAAAAATCAGATACCAAATATGTTTATACCTTGCAGACATTTTAATCCATGTTATGCTGTACCATACGCGTTTATAACGGAACATGTACTAGCACCGAAAGTGCCTATCACCGAAAGTGCCTATAGCACCGAATCGCCTAGCATTCAATCGCCTAAAACAGAATTTCCTTGAACCGAAGTGCCTAGCACCGAAGGTGCCTAGCACCGAAAGTGCCTAGCACCGAAAGTGCCTAGCACCGAAAGTGCCTAGCACCGAATTGCCTGGCACCGAATCGCCTAACATCGAATTTCTTTGCACCGAATTGCCTTGCACCGAAAGAGCATAGCATCGAAAGTGCCTAGCACCGGAATTGCCTAGCACCGAAAGTGCCTAGCGTCGAAAATTACATAGTCTTTGTCATGTATTTTTTATAACTATGATTTACCCTTCTAAAACATACATGAAAAAGACTATGTCATTTTCGACGCTAGGCGAATCAGTGCTAGACAATTCGGTGCTAGGCACTTCCGATGCTAGGCACTTTCGGTGCTAGGCGATTCAGTGCTAGGCACTTTCGGTGTTAGGCATTTCGGTGATAGGCACTTTCGATGCTAGTCACTTTCGATGCTAGGCACTTTTGGTGCAAGACAATTCGGTGCAAGGATATTCGGTGCTAGGACATGCACCCTTTTATAATATGGACACGAATTTGATTGCAAATAATATTGTTTGTTTTTTGTTCATAAATTTGTTTTGCAAAATTCATTTTATTTAGACAATTTTAGTTTAAAAAAATATCGCATTATATTTTTTAATCTGCAAATATAATAAAATTAACTAACTACAGATAGCTTTTTATATTTTGTTTGTTTAATTTTTTGTTTTTAATATTTTTGTTATTTTTTTTTTAAATTATTTTTTTGCTTTTTTCGATGTGTTACCTACATATTTTTATATCCTAAAAAATCATAAAAAATTATTTTATTTATTTTATTATATAAACATACATTGTCCTGCGTATACAATTTTTATATAAATTTAAAAAAAATAAAAAAAAATAAATCAAATCCTATATCTAATCCCACCAAATAGGCGAGCCTCATCTAGTTTCAAGCACAATGCATCTTTTGTGGCCAGACTACCGACAATACGAAGGCACAAAAGTCAGTCGTTGCATTCGCCGGCTGGCAATCAAAAACCACCGACCGGTTCGGCGCGAAGTCGCAGTCAACGATCCATGAACGATATGAATACGTCGGCTGAAAATTTAGGTAATTTTTTTTTTTTGGAGGTCTTTTTTAACTCAAAGCAACGAAAAACAACTTATATATAAGAATTAAAATTCAAATGAGATGTATGGGTTTCATGCGTCTAATCTTAATTTTTTAAAACAAAAATTACAAAAAAAAAATCACTCAATTTAGTAAAAAAAAATTTTTGTTGAGTGAAAGTAGAAATTTGTCTCTAACGACAAAATCCGAAATTCGCTTGAAAGTCGTTAACAAAAATACAAATATTAAATAAATCAATAATCATAACCAAATTTATTTGTTAATAAAATTAACTCAAAACTTGAGTGAAAAAAACCTAAAATTTTAGTGATGTTTTTCTAATAACTTTTATAATTACCTTCTCCTAATTTTCTAGTAAGTGTCACTCAATAATTTTAGTCAATTTGATCAATTTACTTTCACTCAAAAAGTTTTGTCAAACTAGCTTTATTTAGTGTTTTCAAATTATTAAATCTTTATTCACTCAAATCATTTGATTTTGAGTGAATTAAATTTATAGGACTTATTATTAATAATACTATTTGTATCAGTTGGACAACAAGTCCGTTGACAATAAAATAAAAATAAAATAAAAATAGTTATTAATCACACAAAAAAAAACTTTTCCACTCAAATTTAAGTTTATTATGTAAGTATTAAAGATTTGATTGAGTGAAAAATTGAGTGAAAATAACTAATAAGGTAAAACAACAATATTGAAATTATTTATATTTTATAATCCTCATAGTTCATTTTATTTTCCAGTAAATTACTCAATAATTTTAGTAAGATTAATTCATTGAATTAATTTCACTCAAAAATATTTCGTCAAACTGGCTGTATTATATAAGTGTATTTTTACTCACAAAATATTTATTCAATTTTCTGTCAATTCTATTTTACTATTTTGAGTAAATGTGTCTGTAGTATAAAATAATACTATCACTCAAAAAAATGTTTTTTGCTCAAATTTGAGTGATTTTTAAATAATGTCTTATAAATAAATAATACAAAATCGAAACTAACATCATTTTGTTTGAAATTTGATCTCTTATATTAAAATAGTTTATTGTTTTGCTCGTTGCTGATGATATTTTTTTCAATTTTTTACTCAAATTAATAGAATTTTGTTTCAAATTATTCGAATTTCTTTTAGAAAAATTTTGTTATATTTTATTTCAATATTGAGTGAGATATTTTGCAACGAGCTCTTGATTATTTTTTGCGATAAAAAATTGATTGAGAGCCTGTTAAAATAATCTCACTATTTTATTTCTGATATTTAAGTATATGTAATTTTTTTAATAAATGTAATTTAATTTAATATTTTATAATTGTTTCCCTGCAATAATAACTGTTTACAGAAAAACAACAAATCAAATTATTTTAAATTTATTTCTTTTAGTATTAATTATTTTTAATGAAAACTTTTACTTAATTTTTAAAATTTCTTTAATTTATTTTGAAACATATAAATTTGACGTTAATTGTTAAAAGATTATAAATGGACACTACGAAATAATAAGCTCTTACTAAAAATACAGTGAAAGCCTTTTTTTCAATTCTCGAATCATCTTTTATTAGATGATCTTTGATCTATGTTAGTTAGAGACGAAAATGCTCAATTTCGAGTGAAAATGAGTAAATTTATAAATTTATTTTAGATCGGATCAAGGAATTCTTGAATATCTTTGGAAAGATAGTCTTTGATCTATGGTAGTTACGAGATAAAAATACTCAATTTTGAGTAAAAGTAAAAATACTCATATATGAGTAAAATTAAGTTATTTTAGATCATATCAAGGTGCTTACTTTTGAATCATCTTTTTTAAGATAACATTTGATCTATGGAAATTAGAGATGCGAAAATGCTCAATTTCGAAAAAAATACTCAAATGTGAGTATATTTCTAAAATTATTTTAAAGCAGATCAAAGTATATGCGAGTTAGAGAAGAAAATTCTCGATTTCTTTTGAAAATATTGATGTATGAGTGAATTTCTAAATTATAATTGTCAACTATTTAGATCAATTGAACTGGGTCAAGTAAAAGCTTCATATTTTTTTAATTTTTAAATAGTCTCGCCACATGCTGTTTTGGCTCTTTAGAGATTTTTTCTCAAGAAAAGTTAGAATTAATTCTAAAAAAATAAAAATAATTAGAAATACCCACACCATTCAATAATATTTTCTCAAACTTCATTTCAGAAGTAGCAAACAATGGGCGACCAATGAATGCTAGCCTGAGTGAAGATTCTGTAGCCGAAACAGCACTTTCGAAAAAAAATTCAGATGGTAAGCCAGTATATTTATTAATTTTATAAAAAAATTATGAGAAAAAATTTATTTTTTTAATAATTCGTAAAATTTTTGTAATTAATTTAAATAATTTCAACTAACAAGTTAGTTATATAAAGATGCGCGCCATTTATATTTTAATTATACTAATCACTCTATATTCAGTGCGCTTTGAATCTTTGAATTAATTTTTCGAAAAAGAAAAAAATACTGCGTCTAACCACTTACAGTTCGAAAATCGTATTTCTTTTATTAAATTTTGAATAAAAATTATAATTTATTTACTTTGAGCATATACTCAGAATTGTCCTTACTTTAATTATTAATTTTTTTACAAAATTTACTATACACGATGACTGATTTTGAATGGGATGCTTTCCAAAAAAAAATTGAGTAACTAACAATTTGATAATATATTACGTTTTATAACGAAAAAGCGTCTATATGGCAACACTGAAATATTTGAAAATATAAATTTTTTAACATAATAGAATTTCATGTTTAAAATTAAGTTCAGATTTAAGGATCAATGATGATTTTGACAAATCTGAATTGCATTTTTTTAACTTTAAACAATTACTAATGTGAAAATAATATTATTTCCATATGGACAGTGTTGTCATGCAGACGCTTTATTTTCGAAATACGTTTTAAACTAATTTTATTTGAGAAATTCGAAATCAATCATCGATTTGCATGTAAAACCTTTATAAATATATTATACCCTATTATTGGTCTACTTCTATATATATTTAATTTTTCTTAAGGCATCAGTTTTAAATATATTTTGTTAAAAATTTAAAAAAATATTTAATCTAAGCGTTGCATGGCTACGTTTGCTATAAAAAAAAAAATCTTTAGATATTGTTTATATATAATTGGAAATTAATTAATTTATTTTCATTATTTAATTTAATATTTAATTTTTAATTTCAAATATTTAATTTAAACATTATTTTTTCAAAATTTCTTCTGGCTCCATTTGTAGCCATTTAATTATTACGTGTAGATTTGTAGCCTGTGCTAATATATGAGCCATTTTTCGTGCTTAATTCGGTCCTATTATAAACAGGGTTTTCTATAAATATAGTTCTATACTTAGCCTCTCAATCCATATTTTATGATCGAAATTTATCGAAATATTGACACCATTAGACCATTTTCATTGAAAAAATAAATTTATTAAAAAAAATTTAGCCGCATTTGAAATGATGAACATATGTCAAAGTACCTGTGACATATCGTCCGGATCAGCTCAAACAAAATACGCAACATACAATAATTGCAGTCAAAATCACAATTCCTATAACAATTATTACCATCATCGCAACCAACGCGAACGACAAATGTCCGAAACGGACATTCTTGAAGAACAAGAACCGGTGGGAAATAACAATAATAATGTGGCTATTTTGAAAATTGGCGAAACCTCGGCCTTGCCCGTCATGCTGTGTGGACTAATACAGAGTGAGCTATTCTATCAACAGGCTCAAATTCAACAACATCAGAAACAATTATTAGCATCAGCGAGATCACGCAGTTCTGCTGATATTCTTAGAAATCGTCGACATAGTTTTAGCAGTGCGTAATAAATACATTTTTAAAACTAAATTCTTTAGTTCTAAACATACAAATAATATTTAGTTTATGAAATTATCAATGTGTATTTAATTTGAATCAATCAAAAGTTATATTTTTTGACTCCATCTTGAATTATGCTGCCATTTTAATATATAATTTTTTTATAGAATTCTACAAATTCATTGTTACAAATAGTCGTTTTTTGGACAAAAATGTATTAAGTAAAATTATCTTGAATTTTTCAATCTATAAAAAACTTGATTTACGCCGCCATCTTGAATTTTCAATCATTTTTAATAGAAACTTGAATTCAGAACGAATTTGAAATTAAAGTAAATTTGAAGATACTCTTTTGTGGATTTTTAAGAGCTCTGATTCCCTCCCTAATAAGATATTTCAATAAAAAAAATGGCGGCTTCAATATGGAGATTACAAAAAATATATTCTAGTAAATTTTCTCACCAAATTTTTCGAGATCTTTATGTCGAATATCGACCGAAATGAGTTTTTTTATATAACCTTTGCTTTATCATTTGATATACTTCATGAATTACGCAGCCATTTTGAATTTTTAAGACGTTTTTTTGCATAGGAACTAAGATTCATCATTACGAGTGATCGTTTTTAATTAAATAAAAGCTCGAAGACTTTGTTCTGTCATCCACGTAATGTACAATGTAAATTGTACATAATTCAATTATGCCACCATCTTTAATTTGCTAAGTCTTTTTTTCCTGGAATATTGAATTTTAAACGACTAATATGACAGTTTGTTTGAAACTAAAGATGTAAATTTTGAAAAAAAAATTATTTGAGAGCTCCATTACGGAATAAGAATTAAAAAAAATCAAAATGGCGTCTCCAATAGTCTAATATGACGGGAAAAAATATTTCTTTCAATTTTCAAAAACTAATATGGCTCCCTCTATTTTCTAGAAAAAATATCTAAACCGTCAAAGACAAAACCGGACTAGCCTAAAAAAACTGAGGGGATGCTTGTAGTAACCCTGTCAACCAAATCGATTTCTTGCTACATATAGTCTGCACTTCCCTCACTTTACGTTAAATTAAATACACAAAACAAATTACTTTTTATAAATTAAATATTATTTAGTTTCATATAATATATGCTCTTGATACGCATATTTTGTACAATATAATGAAGAACCCTGGCAGTGTTTACTTAGAAGTATTTTTTCGCCAATTTTCCCCATACAAACATATACAGAATCCAATTATTTGTTAGAACAATTTACAAAATCACCGTCCGCCCCACCTTCACCACCACCGCCACCCTCACAACTAGACCTCCCCCCCCCCAAAACTAACCGAAATACGTTAATCATTTATATCTAACTGTACATAAATAAATGCAAAGTAATGCCTCTCCATAATTCAAATATTGTATGTATGTGAATCTGCTGTGCATAAATTTAAAATTATGTTCGCGGCTAATGATGTGACTTTATATGCGTAATACACACAATATTATATGCTATATGATAGGGTTGTTCAATAATTTTTTTAACATTTTGTATTTTTAATAATTACAAAAAAATCAAACCGAGACCCGGTCAAATAAATTCTGTAGGAGATCAAAAAGTTACCACAAAAAACATAACCTAAAAATATGTATTTTTTTTTTTTCAAATAACCCAATTCATCAAATTGACAAACTATAGTTAAAAATATTAATTGGTAAATATCTCGAAAATAAGTGACTTCTTCGACGACTACTTCATCAGCCCGAGGACAAACTTTTCGTAAAATAAATGTGTACAAAAAACACAATAATGAATCATAATCTGATTGAATTAAAATCTGGTCGAATCAAAAAAAAATTGATGTTGATCGGATCAAAATTTGATCGAATAAAAAAAAATATTTTGTTCGAATCAAAATTCTAATCGAATCAAAATCGGATTAAAATCTGATCGAATCAAAAGGAAGTTCACTTTGATCGAGTAAAAAAAATGTTTTGGTCGAATCAAAATACTGATTTGATCTAATCAAAATGCTGATTTGATGGAATCAAAAATCAGCATTTTGATTCGATCAAAATAATATTTTTTTGATTCGATCAGCATTTTGATTCGATCGAAATCAACTTTTTTTCGATCATAATTTTGATTCGTTCAGATTTTAATCCGATCAAAATCCATTTTTTTTTATTCGATCAAATTTTGATTCGATCAAAATTAATTTGATTTGATCGATGATCGATTTTTTAATTTTTTGCAAGCCTGATTTGGAAGATCTTTAGAACGGATAGGCGGGACAAAAGATTTTGATTTTTTCATCATCTATCCCCCTTTACACGTCCTAAATTTGCTTTTACAAGTTGTAAAACGGTATAAAGCAGAAGTTTTGGAGAGCGACTAACAAAACAAGGGGTTTGATGGAGAACGGCAGAGTTTACAAAAACCGCATGTCCCGAATTTGCTTGCACAAAAAATCAATAAATTTGTTCCATTTAAAAATTTTAAAAGCAAATTTTTGGTAGAGAAAATACATATGGTTTTCGCCCATCCCTGCCGCGCCACCTTGAAGGGTACAATTTTTGTTTCAAATGCATTTAATGACACTTGCTATTTTCCCTTTCTTATTTTCAATAAAGAGGATTTTTTATCATTTTTCGTCTAACTTTGATCCCCTCCCCTGCCTGGTTTCGTATATTTTCTTTGTATCGGGGATGATTCTCTGTATACAAGATGCTGCTGGCGTCATATTTGTAGAAGTGTCGTTATCCTGAACTAACGCCGCAATTTTTTTTTGACGCTTTAAAACAAAAAATAAAATAATATATCCTTGCAAACGCATCAATCGTTTTAGAACAAATATTCCCTTTAAAGCTACTCTGGACTGATGAAGTTGGTAGAAATAAACATATAGCAATAGTGTTAAGACCCCAGCTGAACAATCTTTCCGTATGTTCTAATTTTTTGTAATGAATTATTACCTAATTGGTACTTCCGGACGCCCGAATTCTTACAACTATTTTTCCATATCAGGCTGGTTTTCTTGTATGGACGGAAACTTCTTTATATGTTATCGTACAAACTTAAATTTTGGGGAAAGTTGTGTTTGAATTAGTACTAATTGGTACTCGAAGGACAGAATTGGTACCCTTTTTCGCGTTTTAAGTAAATTTAGTCTTTACTTATAAATATTTTCAATCACTCCAACCGGACAAAAATGCTTAATTTTTTTCTAAGGAATTAGTACCTAATCGGTACCAACTGGGATCACCTTTTTTTTTAATTTCATATGAAAGACTATTGTAATAAAACTTTAATTCCATCCGGACCCTTTGTTCTCCAAATTTTGTGGAAAGGTGTATTAGAATTTTTAGTACAAATTTGTACTCCAAGGACAGAATTAGTACCCTCTTATTGTACCACTTATTTCCATATTTTTATATAATTTGAGACATTAGTGATAAAAATTTTCATTATACCCTTAACCAGGCAACATACTCAACATTCTTCAATCAAATCGTTTAATTTTTCCCGAAAAAAAAATTGGTTCAAACTTTTATTTCCTATTTTTTTATGACCGACTGGCATGATTTGTTTCCAGTCGGACACTTTTTTCTGTTGTCCGACAATCTCCAAATTTTGTGGAAAGATATGTGTTAGAATTTGTGCTAATTGGTACTCGAAGGCATAGGCGTGCGGTGAAAAAATAAAATTGCTATACAAAACACCAACAAAAATGCGATGTTTTTGTCCATAACTCAGTTCATAATAAAGATATTTCCAAAAAAACATTTAAAATTTATTACCG
>JANSTW010047013.1:0-23854 GCA_027564275.1 Diadocidia ferruginosa
TACGTTCCTTAATTAGGTTTAAGGAAGGATGAACTGCCCAAGCTAGATCACTATCAAGGGATGAGCCAAGTCTGGCCTATGACCAGGAAGTAACAGCTTATAAATAATTTAATATCGAAATCTGCCGAAATAATAGAGCGATTTTTATTTTTAAATTTAGTATCGAAGACTTTCAAAATAATACAGCGAAAATTGTTAAAATGAAAAAATTGCGAAAATTGTGCGAAAAGAAACATGGCTGATTTTCAGGTTAACAAATTCAGCCGCATGTTTCTTTACGATAGTGTAAAATATTCGCCCATTTTTGTTTGTACGTTTAACATTTTTCGCTCTATTATTTTGACAGATTTTTCCATTAAATTTATCACTGTGATAGTGAGCATATGAATAGTGTCTATTGGTGTATTAAAATGTGCAAGAGACAATATTTTCGCAACTGATCTTCTATTTTGTTTTTTTTGTACCTGCCAAAACTTACATACATACATAACTTTCATCTCTCTTTATCGATCATGCACACAAATTCAATAATAATATAATTAAAACAGAAAAAATAGAAGAAAAAAATATATAAATGTGACTCAGAATAACATTGGCGTGGTACGATTAGGGTTAAGTTTTCCTGTTGCAATTAATATTTCTTCTAATCACCGTCTCATCGTAATTTCATGACACATTTTTTTCCGAAAAATAATCAATTTTTAATTAAAGCCATATTTATTACGATAGAATTTTGGTTCAAGCGTAAAAATTTACCGTAATTTTCAGAAAAGAAAAAAAAACTGTAATCTTCAAAATGGCGTCGTAATTCATTCGAAAACTTGTATAATGTTTTTTCTTCGGATAAACAGCTTTTACTTTACCTACAGTGTTTTAGACTTTCACTTTTTGGGGATATTTGCAAAACCTCGTAAAAAGCGAACAATACTCAAAATAATTGAGCAAAACGCACTCAAAAACTTCCAAATTGATTTTGAGCAAAAATATTCCATTTATTGACCAATAAACATTTAAAATTTTTAGGCAAAATCTAAGAAAATAATCCAATTATACGAAATAGTGTAAAAAATGAACTGAAGTTAAAAAAAAACAATACAATAAAAAAAGCACATTTAAATAAACTCGGTGCCAATGGCCAAAGTAGCTGACGCACCAAAAAAAAACCCCCAATAATAATAATAATAATAATCCAATTATTCAGCAAAAGTTACTCAATCCTAAAACAGTCAAAATTGTATGGAAAATATTCTTATTATTGAGCAATAAACATTTGAAATTATTGAGAACAAAGTACTCAAAATCAATGTGGAAAAATAATCCAATTACTGATCGAAAAGCACTCAAAATTTCTGGAAAGCATTTATTGAGCGATAAACATTTGAAATTATTGAGCAAAAATTACTCAAAATCAATGTAGAAAGTCAGAATTGTATGGAACAATATTCTAATTAGTGAGCAATATACAAATTATTGAGCCAAAAACAATAAAAGCAGTCAATTAATGTGAAATATACTTCCAATATTGGGCAATTTGTTGAGCAATAAACATTTGAAATTATTGAGCAAATATGACTCAAAATCAATGTGGAAAAATAATCCAATTATTGATCGAAAATTACGCAATACTAAAGCACTCCAAATTATGTAAAAATACTCCATTTATTGATCGAAAAGCACTCAAAATTTATGGAATGTATTTATTGAGCAATAAACATTTGTAATTATTATTGAGGAAAAATTACTCAAAATCTATGTAGAAATAATCAAATTATTAATCAAAAATTACTTAATCCTAAAACAGTAAAAATTGTATGAAATAATATTCTAATTATTGAGCAATAAACATTTAAAATTATTGAGCAAAAAGCACTCAATACTAAAAACAGTCAATGTAGAAAATATGTCCATGATTGGGCAAAAAGCACTAAACATTTATGGACAAATATCCATTTGTTGAGCAATAAACATTTGAAATTATTGAGTAAAAATTACTCAAAATCAATTTGGAAAAATAATGTAATTATTGAGCGAAAATTACTCAATACTAAAACACACCAATTATAAGAAAATAATCCAATTATTTATCAAAATTTTTGAGCAACTTCCAACTCTTATTAAAAATTACATATTTTTTCGCTTCATTAGTCCTGGAAAATAAGAAAATTTTCAAAAGTCTTGAAAGTTGCTTGTTTTCGTTCAATAATTCGGATTATTTTCACCATGATTTGAGCCGTTTTGCTCAATAATTGAAATATTTTCCATATAATTAACATTTTTTTAGTTTAATAATTTGATTATTATTTTTCATATAATATTTTGAGTATTTAATTATTTAATTTTGAGCGTAATTTTATTATTACAGAAAAACACTCAAAGTTGTTGATAAATTACAGTTTTTAACGCTCAATTAGTTCTGGAAAAATTGTAAATTTTCAAAAGTCTTGGAAGTTGCTCAATAATTTTAAATGTTTTCGTTCAATAATTTGGATTATTTTCCCCATATTTTGAGTCGTTTTGCTCAATAATTGTAATATTTTCCATATAATTTAAAATTATTTATTTTAATAGTGTTGATTTTTGCTCAATAATTTGATTATATTATTTAATTTTGAGTGAAATCTTATTAGATCGATGCCATCTTGTATTACGTCAGCCATTTTGAATTTTCCGATGCATTTTTTTTCGACAAAAATTCTGAACATTTCGGCATTTTTTTGCGCTAATAATCGTCAAAATCAAAATGAAGCCATTCTGCAGCTAAGAATAAATTTATTTCCAGTATGCAATTTAATCAATCGTATAATGACCCGCAACAACAACAACAGCAGCAGCAACAAAATCAATGGTCAAATAACAATCATCAAAATATAGTCGTTCTGCAACAGCAACAGTCTAACATTGATCAATCCGGAATGACATCGTCGGTTGGCGGCGGCGTCGGCGGTGATGATAATCTTAATTCAATATCCGCGGTACCGTCTAGCTACAATCAAAAGACATCGGAACGAATGCGACAAGATGAAGGTAGCTCAGCCTATAAATATTGGATTAATTGTAATTTTGGTTGATATATTTTGGCCGTGCTTTGTCTAAGCAAATCTCAGAGAATTTTTGTTGTTGTCAATTTTGGTTAACCCAATTAGGTCCAGATGTTGGACAGAATTTATTTTTTAAATTTTAAAACTATTTCTGTTTATTCGTATCACAAAATAAAAATAAAATATCAATTAAAATTAATATAAAATATGTTTTGAGTTCTAATTAACCCATTAGGACCCAGCACATATTTTTAATTTTTCAAAATCATTTAAAATATGATAGATTGGCATATATGTGTCAACTAAGATAAGTCTCATTGGCTTATTAACATTATGACAAGTCAAATTATATCAAACCATTATTAAAACACAGCCACCACATTGCGCGAATTGCATTAATATTTTAATTTATAAAAAAAACCATAGTACTCGACGAAATGGCCACAATATCAGCCGTTTTGTATGCAAACACCAATCATCCCGAACTCAAGAACGACTTTCCCAATTGGACGGATCGATGCAAGCAAATATTGAAAAAATGGCGTGCCCTGTCCACAGAGAAAAAGGCTCCATTTCTGCAACAGGCTCGTGACAATCGATCTGCATTGCGTATGAAGAAGGCACAACAAGTAAGTGTATGGGAATTTTTCCTTTCTAAGGGTTTTAATTTTCTTTAATGTCTTTGTCACAAACAAACTATATTCATATTTACAAAAAGGGTTGATGATTGAAAAAAAGGAAAAACATTTTTTTTTGCATTAAACAGAAGAACTTACAGCAAAACATGCGCATTTGTATGTTCAGTGTTTGTTACTAACAACCACACACACCACATTTTTTAATTTTTTTCGGCAGGATTTTTAAGTCATTTCTATTTCATTTTATTTTTTTCAAAAATTATATAGTTGTATAGAATGTTTTTTTTTATCCTGAGAATCGTGCTGCGCCCTCTATTGAGAGTTTTGTCAATCATATAGTTTTTTTCAAATTTAATATTTCATGCTATTATAAAAAAAAATTGGTATAAGGTATATTTTTAAAACAAACAAACAAAATCCTTTCCCCAAAAAAAAAAAACGCAGGTACCGCTAATGTCACCAAAAGAAGCTACTACCCCTACTGCTATTTCATCATCATCATCATCCTCTTCATCGTCTGCACAACTAACTGCAGCTGCATTAGCACAACCCCAACAATCGGCACAAGCGGCTCTGATTGGGGCCAGTGGTATGGAACGGGTTAACCTTATAAATGATAGACAACAACAACAACAACCGATGCAACAACAATTAGACATGCAATCACAGCAACATTTACAACAACAACAGCAGCAGGGTCCTCAACAAATATTTGAGGTGCAAGGAAAAACTGGCGATGGCAAATTAGATGAATTAACACAAACTAATATAAATAGTGCATCAAATAATAATAATAATAATAATAATCATAATTCTAACACAACCAATAATAAATCCCTAACATTTGTATCTACTACAACAACCTCTAACAATCCACCCGATGACACACATCAGAATGTCCAAACCGACAAAGTACAAAATGTAGCTAGCACGTCAATCGCGATCAATAAACTGAATGTAGCCAATGTAGTTAAGAGCCAAAAAATTGTAACGTCAACTTCCTCCACTGACAATCAAACGATACAAAAAATCCTAACAACTCCTAAATCTAGCCTGACAAATAGTTTCATAACTCTGCCACAAGGTGCTACACCCGCTTCGATAGCCAGTCTGGGTAGCGGTGGTAGTCTTAATGTTATCGTTTCTCAACCGCTTAGTCATTTTATGAAAACTGTTACAATCGGTCCATCGAAAAGTGGCGGCGGTGGCAATATTTTCGTTCCGAATGTTATTGGCACACCCCAATTTACCGTACAACATCAATTTGGTTTACATCACCATCATCATCATAGCAATTCGACGGGTCCTGCGCCCAATGTCACCGTAAATCCAAACGGCAATTTTAATACAAATTCAAATGCTGTTCTAAGACCCGGTTTTGCACACTCTTTTCGTCCCTTTAACATTCAACAGAGTGGATTGAATTTTAATTTGATTGGGCACAGTAATGGTGCGGCCATAACTTCGCCAATTCTGGCCGCACAACTCCAAACCATAAATCAAATTGCATCAAATCAAGCTCAACAACAACAGCAGCAACACATTAACATTGTTCATTATCCGTCTGCTGTTGTTGCTGCGGCGGCTGCTACTGTTCCCACTGCTGAAATTCCAAAGAAACCCCAAATCGATCAATCACAAAGTCCTCAACCGACAACTCCATCGTCTACACCGAGCACATCGCGCTCGGGTACACCGGCTAACATTAACGATCAACAGATTCGCGTTCTTACCCCGTCGGAAATAATGCGCACTCTGCCCTCCCTACCCAACCAGGATGTTGGATGTAGTTTTGATGTTTCGCCTGCCCAGAATATGACTAATGTTGTTGTTGTAAATGCTAATTCCAATATCACAACCCCGACTCCCCCCTCAAATACAACAAATACATGTACAAATAGTAACAATAATCAGCCAACAATAAATAGTCCAGCTAGTTCTTCTACTACAAACCACCACCATCACCCTACTGTTACATCACCACAGTGTTTGCCTAATAATAATATTAATAATAATTCTTCCCCCACCACCACCACCACCTCTACTACTACTACTACTACTACTACTTCAACAACAAGCATTATTAATACAATTAATAATAATAGTACTACTTCAGTCGCACAACAAATGGTGAGGGGTGTTGAAAAACGTAAAACCAAATATATAGTTTTTTGTTTTTTTTTGTTCTTTGGTTGGTTTTCGTTTAACGTTTTTTTGTTTTATTTAATTTTTTCGCTGTTTTTACGTTTTAATTTAATAATTTGTTGCGAAAGATTTTCTTCGTATTTTTTCGTTGAAACTTTTTTTTTCTTCTCTTTTAATATTAGCTGATATTATAATCGTTGATGTTTGGTAATGAAATTTTTTGAAAAAAAAAATGTTTTTATTTTTAAATTTGATTTACATTTTTTCGTTTGCCCTTTAATCTGGATAAAATCTTTTACACAATTAGATTTATTGTGTCTCTGTTTTGCTGTGTTTTATACAATCGACAGGGTACTTACAGTACTCCCCCTTTATAAAGTGGAAAATTTCTAGTTGCATAATTAGTTTTTTTTCTGAGAGATTTGCGATGATTGGGTAATTTTTGAAATAAATATTTTAAATTTTCTTATTTTCCATGATTTCCAAAATGATTTATTATTTATTAATTTCCGATTCACGCAAAAATTCGCATAATTTCCACAATAATTTATGATTTTCGAAAGGACTGTCTTAGTTTTCGACATTATTTCTGTGACATCCGTAATGATTTTTATAATTTATTCAAATTTGTATAAAAAAATTGATATATATGAAAGAATTGTCGTAAATTACGAAATCATTTCTGTTATTCACGAAATAATCGCGACTTTTGTGATTTTCGAGATAATCTCCGTCATTTACGAAATGATTTTTTCTGATTTCTCAAATTATTTCTTTTATTTCAGAATTAAATTATTTCCGTAATAAATCAACTCATTTCAATTATTTCAATTTTCGAAATAACGTTATTTTCGAAAAAAAAAATCGAAATGATTTCCGTGGTTTTCGTAATGATTATATGATTTATGCAATGATTTTCATGATGTCCACAGCGATTTCTTGAAAGGTTTTTTTTTGTGATTTTTGAAATAATTAATAAATTATTGATTTCAGTGATTTCACAATGATTTCTGTTACATACGAAAGAATTGCCGTAGATTACGAAATGATTTCGGTATTTTTCGAGATAATTTACGTCATTTCTTTCTTGATTTCTGAAATTATTTTCCTTATTAATTAAATTATTGATTTCACGAAATAATTTCTATGATTTTCGTAATCATTTCCATGATTTATAATTTCCGATACGACTTAATTATTTATCTGAATTCCGAAATGATTTTCATGATTATTTTTTTCGTGATTTTCGAAATAATTAAATTATTGATTTCCGTAATTTACAAATAATAATCATTTCCGTGATTTCCATGATAGGAATTTCGTAATTTCCGAAATTATTTCCGTGACTTCCGGACAATTTTTTCATAATATTAAATTTTTTTTCGTGATTTTTGTGATTTCCGAAATTTTGTCCCTGATTTATGTGATACCAGAATTTTGTAGTGATTACTATTACTAGTGGCGTTACTTACGAATGAATATCCGTAAATTGAGAAATATTTTACATGATATAAGAAATAATATGATTTATGTGAATAATGAAAAAATTTCTGTGATTTATTTACGTAGATTTTCGTAGTTGAAGTTCTGAAAGAACTTTAAAAAAAAATCAGTAAATTTTAATAATTTCTGTGATTTTTGAAGTTATTTATTATTATTTTTGGAACATATGCAATGATTTCTGTGAATTCCGAAATGGATTTTAATTTTCGATAGGATTTTCGTAATTTTTGTTCAGTAATTTCCTTGATATCCGGCTTAACCTTGGTTATTTTTAAATTATGGATTCTTCAACATCAAACTAAATAACCTAAATTAATTAATTTCAAATCTAAAGACAGGCGTAAATTCCCTAAACTATAGAAAGAACTCCGATTAACGTCTCCTTTTTTTCGTTTAGCTTTTTATTTAATTGTTAATTTCAAGATGATCAATTTAAACGTTTTTATCTTTTGCGTTTTTCCAGAGCATGACTTATCTAATTTTATTTAAACTTGAATAACAAAAATATACTCAACACACACATAAAATACATTTATATTATTATCCTATATAAGCCTACAGACAATCCAACCGATCCTTATAGAAATAAAATTTCCAACAAAAAATCCAAACCACCCCCCTTATCAATTACACAAATCTCTCTCTCATTATAATGACACACATCGCATGCATCTAGTTAATCAGTTTTCAAATTAATTTATAATCCTGAATCCCGAAAATTGCACCAAATCATTTTTAGTTCATTATTTTATTGCATTTTTCATTATTTTTTTTATTATTTAATCGCATGTAATTGCATAATATTATGTTACTAAAAAAAATCGAATTCAAATTATTATTATTTGCTGTTTTGAAATTGTTAGAATTTATTTTAGTCGGTTTGAAAAGCATATTTTTTACAAAAGAAAATGTTTCCCATCTCTTTTAAAGGACCAAGAGAAAATCAGTTCTCAACAGAAAAGTATGCGAGAGCAAGAGCAGGAACGACAATGGAAACAATTGCAGGCAATGCGAGCGCGCGAACAGCAAATGCAACAAATGCAACACATTGTTATTCCCGATCAGCAGCAGCAGCAAAAAGGTCAAGGTAGGTTTATATCGGTGATTTTCTTTAAGCCTAGGATGCATACGTTCGATAAATGTTTTGTTGGAAGACCATAATTAAGAACTTAAGTTTAGCAAAAAAGCCCTTCGGGCTTATTCACTACTTTGCAGTTCAGTAAAATAATGTAACTACAAAAATATTCTATTATATCCACCAAACACAGTCACATTTGTCTGTTTATTGTATTTATTTACGTTTCGTCAATAATTATAGATATCATCAGATCAATTAATAAAAAAAAACTAAAATCGCATTTTTAAAAATCAACACGGATACTAACGATTATCAGAAGAACTTATTATATTAAGTAAGCAACAATATGCTTTTTTATTATTTTTTTTATAACATTATCTGATGATGTTTATATATTAGACGAAACGTCAATAAATATTTATTAAATAGACTAATTTTACGGTTTTTTAAGACTTCTAAGTTGGATAAAGTTGGAATGTTTCCATAGATAGTTATACTATTATGTTATTCTGGCGAAGTTTGTGGAATTTATCAAGTGATACACATGGGTCTAATGTACCCCACGTAAGCATTCGTGTAGGTAAAATCACCTATGCATCCAAGAGTTAAATTGGTCTTCGAACCAGTCTCTCGAAATTCTTATTTTAGAATTTTTGTAATGTTAGTACAAAGACAAACTAATATTAATTAAATTCTTGGCGGCAAAGAATAATTAAGGTTTATTTTTTCACTCGACTTCTACAAAATAGAAATTATTTTAAGTTTTTAAATAATTCCCTTAGATCCTACAACGCAACAACTACAAATCTCAACCAATTCCAACGACATGATTGGCCCAATGGCAAGTTCGCCAAATTCACGAAACGGTCCGTTCATAGCACCGGCGATGAAAAATCGAATTATCGTTGGTGGTAAGCAACAACAAAATCCCACCGGATTTCAACATCCAGCAATGCAACGTGCAGTCTCCGTGCAAATACCCAGAACTGGTCCAATACAACAACGTATTAATCAAAGTCCTTTTTCGCCACAAACACCTCAATCTCCGCACGATCAATTCCCCCTATCGCCTGCTACGCCACAAACTAGCGGTGGAATTGATCCCTTTTCGCGTCCGCCGTCGGAAAATTCCCAACAAGACCCTTATTTAAATTCACCACAAACACCACGATCGTTTGGCCATCAAAGTCCAAATGCTACACCAAATCGTAGTCCAGCCTATGCTGGCCAGTCAAACCAAATAATCCAGCAGGTTTTGAGTCCTCAAACAGCAGTTCGATTAAATATCGGTGGCAATGGAGGCTATGCCCAAGCACCGGGCACACCAAGGCCACAACCATTTTCATCGGATACAATTCGACCAACTGTCTATGGTCCGTCTGGACTGTTTGCAAACAATCAACAGTCTCCGTTTACATCACCCCGTAATGATCAATTTCAACCGCCACAACCGAATCAAGAGAATAATCGTCAACTACGCGATTTGCTACAGCGTCAACAGTTGATTACGCCTTTAGTTCCTCAGCAACAACAACAGCAACAGTTACAATCACCACAGCCGAATCAACAATCACCAAGATGGAATCAAGACGGTTTGGATGATGCAGCTATGCAACAACAGCAACAACAACAACAGCAGCAACAACAACAACAGCAACAACAACAACAGCAGCAACAACAGCTGCAGCAGCAACAACTCATAATTCAACAGCAACAACAACAGCTGCAACATCCCACAGCCGATTCAAATACCTTCAGGCAACCTCTGCCACCCGGTATGAGTTCACGTCCACAGCGACTAAGTTTACCGGGAAAAATTGTTCGTCCCGGTGGTCAAGTTCTGCAACAAGTTCCACGCAGCATAATAATGTCAACTGATTTACGACAACGTTTCATACGACCACCACCTGTTGGTGTTATAGCTTCAGGTCAACAAATTCTAACGCAACAACACGCTCAGCAATCAATGTTGCAACAACAGCAGCAACAACAGCAACAACAACAGCAACAACAACAGCAGCAGCAACAACAACAACAACAACAACAGCAGCAACAACAGTCTCAGTTCATTGTTCAACATCCCAGGATGCAATTGGTCAATCAACAGCAACAACAACCATCAAACATTGTAAATGTCTTAAAAGCAAATGATCAAATTGTCGGTACTAATGATCAATCAAACCTTGTTCAAAGAATGCCACAGCATCAGGAATTGCAACAACAAACTGTTATCGGGACAACTAATACGGTGCCCACCAACTCAAATGATCAGCAAACAATTGCGGTTCAGCCAGCAGCTGAAGCTGATACTCAGGAAATTCCCGATAATGTAACAGCAGAATTGGAAAAACTGGAGGACGAAAATGCAGCAATGGGCGATGTTGATTTGTTGGGTGACTTGGGAGAAGATGATGACGATGAACTGTTAAATTCACTAACAGCTGAAATGGGAGCCGATTTTAATATTCTTGAATATGCCGATCCTGAATTGGATACGTTAAATGATGGTGAAAAGGCCAATTTACTAGATAGTCTTGATTTCGGTGAGGCCGAACCGGACAAAGGTGACGGCAAGAAAGAAGAGAACATCGATAATGCAAATAAGCCAAAAGTCGAAGAAAATGCTACGCCAATTGATGCTAATGTTCAGTCTCAACAACAACAGCAACCACAACAACAGCAACCACATTCAACGGTTCCTGCAACTTCTCAAAACTTCCAACAACCAATAGCAGCCGGTATGATGCCTCAACAAACTGGACAAGTAAGACAAATAATAGCCCAAAATCAGATTGGACCTCAACAACAACAACAGATTGTTGGTCAGCAACAAGTTTTTGGTCAACAGCAACATGTTATTGGCCAACAACAACAGGTTATTGGTCAACAACAAGTTCTTAATCAACAAACTGGGGTACAACAGCAGCAGCAACAACAACAACAACTTCAAAATCCACAACAACAACAACTTCAAAACCCTCAACAACAACAAGCTACTAACATACAACTGCAACAACGTTTAAAGGCCCTTCAACAGGGTCAGTTGTTAGGACAACAACAACAACCATTACCCCTTAAATTTCAACAAATACAACAACAAATGCAACAACAGGTTTGTTAACACATCTTGGGTCGATAGATTTTCGCTAAATGTTGTCCTTTTTTCTGTCAGGTTCAACAGGCTGCTGCAATGGGCAATCCGATGCCAATTGGCACCCAATTAGTGTCGAAAGACGGCACTCTTGGCATTGTTACGGCTAACAATAATGTACAAATCAACTATCAAGGATTGTACAACCGACAAGGGTAAGTCAGCTATTGTATTTTATATCAATGAATTTTATCAGACACACTTAAACATTTAAAGACTTAAAGACTTAAAGACTTAAAGACTTAAAGACTTAATAATATTTTTGAATTTAATTTTTTTTGATCTCCTCCATTTTGTAAAGTAATATTTTACCTGGCGTGAGAAAGTAATCCTCGTTTTTTTTGCATTTTTCTAATAAATTACTAAAAACATTTCCAGCCAATTACAAAATCAATTAGTGACGCAACAACGTCTACAACAGTTGCGAATGGCCAACGCAAATTTAGTTCAACAAAATGCCGTTGGTGGTCAACCAAGAATGATGGTACAACAAATCCAATCGTCACGAATGATGGGAGTTTTAAATCAACAACAGCAGCAGCAGCAACAACAACCTGTTACACAACAAGCGCAGCAGCAGCAAGCCGCACCGCCTCCACCTCCTCCATATCCTGGACCACCGCCACCATATCCGGGCAATAATGCCCAACAAATGCAACAACAACAATCTGTCGACCAACAGGTAATTATATGTTTCTATTTTACTTATTTCTTTGATTGTTATTTGTTTTTTTTGTTAATTTTAAAATTAAATTATTATCTTGTGTGTAAGAAGAACGTTGTCGAACAAATAATTTAAAATTTTAAAACAAATTTTAATTGACTAATTAGATAAATAATTAATGTTTCTTAAGTTTTTTTTTTAATTAATTACATTTTATTAGTCGGTAATTTGAATTGATCAAATTTTTGTCGAATTTTTCACAAAAATATATAATTATTCGTACGGTTGATTTTGGCTAAAAACCTGTCAACATGGTTTCCGTAAAAATATCTGTGAAAATTTAAGATGGCCGGGTAATTCAAGATGGCGTCGAGTGCTGAAATTTTACTATCTTGAGGAAGATTCTTTGCATGAAACAAAACAAAATTTAAAAAAATTAAGCATTATCTTTAATTATTGGTTAAAAGGGTTATTCAGGTTTTTTACGCCATCTTGTTGACATTTATTTGTGTAAGTTCAAAATGGACGCAATCTTAAATTTTTACTAACGCGAATTTTTTAAGCATATAATTGTCGTCGAATCGTGTTTCTTTATCTTATTTAAAAAATATTAAACTATATTGTTGTTTAAATACTAACTTTTGTAAATCGTTGGTTTTATTTTTATTTAAATATTTTTTATCTATATTTTGTGCATGTCTGTACATTTTGTTAAATATGAATATTTAAAAAAACCAAATAAAAATATTCACGACACGCGCGTACAGTACTTTTCGTCTTATCAATCGTATGCGTCGTCGTCGTCGTCCGCTGGACTTATGTCATCATCGGATAACCAATTGAATCAGCGACGATCTTTGTTGCTGCAGGTGAGGAGTCAACAAAAAAATGAAACCAATATTAAATTGTAGATCAATATGCATGCTTGTTGTTTTTTATTTGTAGTATTTAAGAAATATTGAATTAATCACACCCCTTTTAAACTGAACTATTGTTGTCCCGAAAAAGAGGCGATTAAAGACGTTGGATTTTATTGTTTTAATTATTTTTCGAGTAAAAATCTTGAATCAGAAAGCAAATATTACCCATACAACCAGGTCCTTTGACGAAAAAACAGCGACTGCTTTGTAATCTAATGCACGACGTCTATTAAGCATATCGCACGCCTAGACGATAGCTTGCTGTCGCTTAAGTGTGCGATATCCTTTACAGATATATTTTCTTAAAAAAAAACTAATTATAATTATTCTCAAAAATAAATTTTTATTTATTACCATTTAACCTGTTCGTCCTGTTCTTATGGGTCATTAAGGACCCTATTGATTGTTTAATCATTCACATCACGTTTGCAAATTTTAAATTGTTCTATCCTATTGAATCGATTTTTTAGATAAATATTATATAATTTTACAGAATTAACCAATATAATCCTTGGGTCATAAATGACCCATTTTGACATTTAAATGATTTTTTTACCCGAAAATTCATACACAACCTCTAAATTTTGTAAATAATTTTTATTTTATTTTGTAAAAATCTCTGAAATATATTGAAATTCTCCATAAATTGTTAACTATTCTCTTGAATTTCCCCAAAATGAATGCAACGAATTGTTTATTTTGTTTTGGATAATCTGCACAAACCCAAGGTGCACAAACCCACTCCGAAGAATCACCAGATATTTCATAAAAATCACAATAATTTGAAATCTGTGAAAATATTTTGATTTTTTAAATACTGAAAAATGTACATTTTTAATTTAAATGGCTTCTGCTATGTCGCATCACCCAAAATTTTCCAAGGTTCACAATTTAAAAAAATTCCAGAAATTAGTTGATTCCCTAAATAGCACAAATTCAATAAAACACCTTTAGTCTAATGTAAATTGTTAAAATTTTAATAAAAATAACAAAAAACCGTTTTGTCAGGAGCAGCCGTTACTGTTGGAAGATTTGTTGGAACAGGAAAAACGTGAACAAGAGCGACAAGCCTCTTCGATTGTACCGAATGATCAACAATTGCAGCAACAACAACCTGCCAATCAAAGCCTACTAAGTGATCAAGACTTTGAACGTTTGAGAGTTGACGTCTTGAATACTACGCCGCAAGGATTACCGGCGCAAGGTTTGTTGCCACTACAACAACAACAGCAGCAGCAACAACAACAACAGTCTGGTTTGAATCCGCAAATGATTGGACAGCCAAGACCAAAGTTTTTAACTCGTGGCATAAATCAGCAACAGTGGCGACCAAATATGTCCTTACCGCTAAACAGTGGCGGACAATTGCAAACCACAAATCAAATAAATATTATTTCAAATACACCAGTTGAACCAACAACTGTTGTCCGCAAGGATGGTTGTAGCATCCCGATGTTTGTGGCCAATTTGCAACCGGCTCCACCCTTGCCACCGGACAATGTCGTCACCGAACATGACCGGCAGCTACAAGCGACCTATGAAATATGGTTGAATTCCCAGAACACTGTGCTCACAAATCAGCTTCAATACTACGAAACGGAGGTGGGCAAACTGCGCAAAGTAAGGAAATCGCTAAACAGCAAGCAAAGAGTTCTGCGAAAATCGGGCAACGAGCTGACGCAACAAGATGCCATTGAGTTGGCCAAAGTATCGTCCGAACAGTCTATTGTGCAGAAACAATTGGAAAGTGCGCGCAAACAATCTCGTCAACATGGTCTAATGATGCAGGACTACAAAACAAAGCAACAACCGAAAATTTCGACGCAAATGATTTCACCGCTGTCAAATCATCCAAGTTCATCGCCAGCCCATAGTATGGCGCCACAATCGCCGCTAATGTCTCCGTCTCCTTCGTCTCAATCTCTGATGCAAGCGGCCCAATCTCCGTTGAGCAATATCATGCTTCAGCCCACTCGAAGTCCACTACATTCGCCCAGTCCGTTGATGTCGCAAAGTCCGGGACCCGGAAGTGTAAATTCCATTTTACAAAGTCCAAGTCAACAGGGCAACTCAAGCATGTCTCCGTACAGTAGTATGCAGCCGTCGCCCCGAATCGGTACGCCGCATTCACAGAACGACGAAAGTCCATTTAGTCCGAGTGGAACAGCGTGAGTATTTTTTTGATTGTTTCACGATAAATTTAAATGATAAATTCTTTTTCTAGTGCATCTCAATCGCCTTCATTAAATGGACGCCTTACATCACCGGCTCCCCGAATGACCTCACCACAACATCGCATTGGCGGCAGCAATTCTCAACTGATGGCTGGTGGCCGAATGCTGACAAGTCCGGTCAATTCATACGGGCAACAACAAAACATTGCTCAGACTCATATGATGGCACAACAACAACAACAAAATAGATTTGTTCGACCACAAATGATAAGTGTTCAGGGCGACCGACCTAGATTGTTGGCAATGCAACAGCAACAACAACAGCAGTTGCAGCAGCAACAACAACAGCAACAGATGAATCAACAACAGATGAGTCAACAACAACAACAAATGAGTCAACAACAATTGCATCAACAAGCAACTAATCGTCAGAATATAACTGCTGGTTATAATTCTCCGTTGGGCAGTCCTCAACCAATAATGTCACCAGGGCATATGGCCCAACAACAACAACAACAACAACAACAACAACAACAACAGCAGCAACAGCAACAACAACAAAACTTGGATCACATTCAAAATCAAAGAACTATGCAATTGGTACAACAACGTGCCATGATTCAACGACAACAACAGCAACAACAAATGCACTTGCAGCAAGCTAATCAACAAAATGGCATTTCTAAATTAAATCCTGGCCAACAACAACAGTTGCAACAACAACAACAGTTGCAGCAGCAACAACAACAGCAGCAACAACAACAGCAACAACAACAGCAACAACAACAGCAGCAGCAACAACCGCCATCTCCAATGCTTAATCAAAATCAAGGACAACAACAAAATCCTCCGTCTTCGCCAATGCCACGAAGTCCAATTGTTCAGTACAGTCCTCAGCAGCAACAACAGCAACAACAACCACAAACTAGTCCAATGATGATTGGAGGTTCTCCGTTGATGCGACGACCGCCCAGTGCTGGTGGACCAATTAATTCACCATCAATGCCCGATAGACCACAAAGTGTTGATAATAATATGCAACAGCGAGCTTATCTACAACATCAATTGCAACAACAACAATTGCAACAGCAACAACAAAATATGATGCAACAAAATAATATGTTGCAACAACAGCTACAGCAGCAGCAGCAACCACAACATTCCGATGATACATCTGGAAGCAATGGAGGAGGCGGAGGAATTGCGCATCCGTTCAATCCGATACCCGTGCCACCAAACTTTAGTTACGTTAAATTGGGCTTGCGTGGCGGTTCGCCAATGTATAGTTTTGGCAAAGGTGCAAAACGCTTGCCGACACCATCGGGAAGCAATGCTGAATCGCAGCCCAAAGAATCAACAAGCGGCGCATCAGTGGCACCAAAGAATATTGCGACGATTGTCAAAAAGAAGCCAATCATTGTGAAAAAAGTCGTTCTGCAACACAATAAAATCAAATCTCTGGTAAATCAGGAGTACAATGAGTTCGATGATGGATCAAATGCATCGACGAATAGCTCGGGCAATTCGCAAAGTTCTCATAAATCTATTAAGCGTTCGGATGGGCATCCGTTGGACGATATTGTGATCATTGACAGTAGTCCGGATGAGAAACAACGAATTATGGACTACGATGATGACAATGATAAAAGTGTGGTGGGCACAGAGGTAACTCTGAGCTCGGTGGCTGCGCAGAATAATGATGACGGTAACGATATGTCGGTTATTTATTCGGCAACAGGATCGGAATTTGTGTCCAGTCCTTTGGAAGAGGTTGTTGAAGAATGGCCGCTGTTTCCGTGCGTTGTTGACTATGTGGACAGTGATGATTCGATGAAACATCGTCAACAGAATGACGAGGATAAAAACGTTGGCACAATTATCCAAAGTCAAAGTTCCGAAGATACGCGACAATCGATTACGATTGATAGCAGCGATGAGGATGGAAAAACTGGGAAAAATCACGAATCACCCGAGTTCAACGAGGATAATGCCACTCAAGAGTCGGCCACATCCGAAGAACACTTTCAAACGACCACCGAAGACGACATGATGTCCATGGGATCGGAAATAATTATTATGGATTCGAGTGCAAAGAGCCCTTCGTTGGTAGAGCCGAACATTGCAACCGTTGAAGATTTTGAGGCAATGATCGATTCGGGCAATTCAAAAGACAGTAAAGATGGCAAAGAAAGCGTTTCATCAGTTGAGGGAATCGTAGAAACACCGGAAAAGGAGAAAGAAGTCGTGGCTGCTGCAGTGAAAGAAAAGGCTGTAGTGGCAGTAATTGTGCCCAAGGAGGGTGGAAGCCCTATTGTTACAAACACGGCTGTGAAACCAGCACAAATGGTCACTTATAGTCGGTTTTCATTAGCCGGTTCGGCAATTATGACCACAAAGTCGGGCATGCCAATTTATACGACAAAAGCCGTTGCAGCTGCTGCACACAAAAAACTTGTCAAAGATGCTACGCAAACAACGGCAAAAGTTTCGATAGGAAATACTACAATTTCTGTGCCAGTTTTGAAAAATGTTCACCTCAATCCGTCGCACAGTAAGGCGGTGCTGGAACAAAAGAAACTCATTGCACAACCTTTAACCTTGGGCTCGATAAAGAAGAGTCCCGGTCCTCAATTGCTTAATGTTTCCGGTCAAAAGATAAACAGTTCAACCATTGTTACGCTTTCGTCATTGAATCTGCAAAATTCAACAAATGCTCGAATTGTCCAGGCCATAGCTCGATCACAACAAGCTTTGCAGCAACAGAAACAGCAGCAACAACAACAGGCAAAATTGCAGTTGCAACAAAAATCACCACAACAACAAACAAAACTAATCACAGTCCAACAACCCAAGAAAATAATTGTCGAAAAATTCTCCACTAAATCGTTGGCCTATCCAAAACTTTCCAATATTAAAGTTGACACTTTGTTGCCGACAAAAATCTTTGAAGATGAATCAATTTCGCCGGACAGTTCTATCGAACAAGACGAATCCGACATGTTGCCGATGCCCGAACGAATCGATCCGCCTACAAAACAACAATCGTCGGATAAGGACAAATTAATGGCTGAATTACATTCGAGCAGCAGTAGTGGCGATTCAACGCGTGGCATAGCCTCGCCTACTTCAAACAGTAATTTGGATAAGCCGATTGAAGTGGACGAAATGTTATCGGACGATTGGAAACGATCGTCACCGGCGGCCACATCGTCCAGAGGCGCCACCAGTAACGACAGCATTTCATCGCTAAATGATAAATCACAAGATTCACTAGACGGTGGTGGTAAGGCTAAAGCTGGCCTCATTCCCGTTCATGTCATCATCAAATCTCGTGAATCATCTCGTAGTCCCATTCAAACACCAACGACTCAACGAATCATCTCGTCAATGCCACAACTCTCACCGCTATCACAACCAAATGAAATTACCTCAAACATGGCCAATGCATCACAACAATTATTCTCGATTATGTCTTCGTTAAATCAACCGAAACAATCAGCTGCTGAGCCACCGAAATCAACCGAAACGGCAACAAGCGTCGTTGCCACTACCACCAGCAGCAGCGGAAGCACAGCGGTTGCTTCGCAACAAGTTAACTATGAAAATTTGTTGCCAACAACTCGTTTGGAAAATGTTAAACCGGTTGAATCCGTTGAGAAACCAAAGATTGAGGCGTCTGTTGTCACAACAACAGCAACATCAGTTGCAACAACCAGACAGCTTACACCAGCGGTCACTTCGTCCATAATAATTGTAAAACAATTAAGACCAACACCGGCCGGAATAATGTCTACACCAAAACAACAATTAATTGTGGCCAAATCTCAGCCGACCACACAATCGTTTAGTTCAGTTATTATGGCGGCCGCCACTCAAAGTGTGACAAAAGCTGTTGAAACAACAGCAGTGGCAACCGTAACAACCGCAGAAAAACCCAGTTTTACAAATATTCTGAGCAACTCGTATTCGTCGCGTTACAGTGACCTTCACTTTTCAGCTAATCCCACCTCACAACCACCAGCTCTGATAATGGCAACCACTCGCTCGGGAATTACTTCGAGCTCGAGTTCATCGATTTCGATGTCGATGACGTCGGACAGTTCACCGCAAGCCATTCAGAATATTTTGCAATCATCGTTGAACAGTCGTCCGTTGAGTGGTAGCATTTTGGGATCAACTTTGACGCAAACCACAAAATCAAATACTTTGCTTCACTCTCAGCTAACGTCTGCATTGGCATTTCGTCGTTCAAAGTCCACAGACGAAGTTCCCGGCTTCATAAAGCAAGAAACTTCGGGTCAAATAATGGGAATGAAACGTCATAGTTTAGAATTTGCCGCCAGCACAGTTAAAGAAGAGCAGATGGACACAGACGACACGGACACGGATAAAAAAGAGTTTGGTTGTAAATTTTCCGCCATAACCACAACCAAAGCCGAAGATTCTCAAAATGTTCTCCTAAAACAATTGCTGCAAAATTCCGGAAATAATAGCACCTCTTCGCCAACGCCTCCAACGAATACGGCACAACGACCCGTCACATCGATTCGTGCACCAAGTTTGGGTGTTGTGAGTTCATTGGAAGCGCAACTAGCTCGACCAGTTATCCCACCGACTCAGGCTTCCCTCCGTTCATCGCCACAATCGTCGTTTACAACGCAGTCCAGTGCAACCACCACAACGTTTGCCGATCAATCGAAACGTCAAATTATGTCGAGGGAAACATCGTTTGTCTCAAAACCAATTACGCCGATTTCCACCATAAACCAACCAAGTGCCATGGAAATGCGAAAGACGTGGGCTCAATCTATAATTAAAAAAGAACAAGCGTCCGCAGCCGCCACCGCACCGGTAGCATCAGTGCTAAAACAACCAACCGAACCACCGCCGCCCTATTCTATGGCAGCCACCACATTTAAACAAGAACTAACGTCACCAATTACAACAAATCCAGTTATCATAAAGAAGGAATCATTTGCCGCCCAACCTCAGTCCAGTCCACAAATACTGCAGAGTCCGACGACCACGATAAATACAACTCCATCGACTCCAACAACTCCGCAGAGCGTTCCGCCCGGGCCACCGTCACTGAGCTCGATCGAAGTGAAACGAGAATATGACGACAACTCTCAGCAAAGTGCCACTTCCGATCAAAGTGCCATCAAAGGTGAACTAATCCCAAAAGAAGAGATTGTTGATCCGATGGACGAAGATGCAGCGGCTAAAATTGCACAAGAAACTGCGCTCGAATTGAAACGCAAGAAACGACGAGAATATCAGAAGAATAGACGACAGTTGCAAATAAACAGCAAAGATTCGGTCAGCGGCAGTGGCGGAGGCGGCGGAACAAAGAAAAAACCCCGCAAACATTCGACAAAAGTTGACGAGGATTACGATAGTTTCATTGAGAATCTGATGGTACAGTTGAGGCTGTTGCCATCGATGCAAATTCTGGAACCTTTACTCAGTCGAAACTATGGCATTTGTCCGGCATACGGAACGGGTGATCTGACCAAATTTACCAACGACAAAGATTACAGCATTGCAAGTGGGGATTTACGCGGTGAATATGGCCAGGCCGAATTGCCAACTATTGCCGATTTTTATAACACCCAACCGTTTGGTTGCAAATCGCCACTGACCGAACAATCGACCGCCTCCACACACTACGGATTCTATGACCAAGAATTTTCGCCAATTAAATTCGAGACAGAGGAGGAAGGTCGACATAAATGCGACATTGTGCCGGGCAATAAAGAGCGAGACGTTGAGACACCGGACACCATAATTAGTTCATCAAGTCCGGAATGTGTTTTTTGGGATTCACCACCAAATTTCCCAGGACTACGACTCATCCAAGAGGACGAGGAAGACGATGCGGACGAAGCAGACGAATTAAATTCGCTGTACAGAAGAATGTCGCCGCACATACCGATTATTGCGCCCATACCAATTAGGCTAAAACCGGGCATTGTTCCTCTGATCGATAAGCTAACCAGCACAAATAACAAGGAGAACGAAGGATTCACCGACGCGTTGGGCTTAAAGTCAAGATTTGGTCCGCCAACTCCTCTGAAAGATAACAGTAATGTTACCGTCACCCTAACACTTACGTCAACGGCTGCCGAAGACATTTTGGGCGTTTTACGTGACTTGGCCAATATTTTACACATTGCTCCACCTACAGCCTACCAAATTGTCGAACGTACCACAACGCCGCCTAGTCAAAAGTTGGGATTGTATCGGACACGTGGCAAAGACGGCAAAGAGGGCGCTCCCATTGACATTCAAACAATCCTCAATGGAGCCGCTAAATTCTGTCGCCACTGTGACGTCGTCATCTTAAATACAATAATTCGGGCAAAGGCGGCCGACATTCCGCTGCTCAATAATCTCAACAATAACAATGAACTGATTAACGATTCGGGTGATTTGTATTTCTGCAGTAAATCATGTTACAAGCAATTCCAGTGGCGTCCGACTAGTATTCTGGACGAGAAATCTTTGGAATTGTCTGGCGGCATCTATGATGATGTAAAGTTCAGGCCTGCCGCCGAACAACAGCACAAAGAACCGAATGTTCTGCTGACTAATGCCACGTCGGCTGTGCCCGATCTCATTGACGAAGATTTGCAAATGGACATTGAGCTAAATGAGTCCGATTTTAAAGATGTCGGCATTTTGATTAAAGACCTGGACATTAAACAGGAAATCAAAGAGGAAATTATGGACATAAGTATGGAAGATTTGTCGGCGGTGGCCGTGGTACCGCTGAAGCCGATCAAAATTGACGAAGACCAACCGCCGGTCAAACAGCACAAGGGAATGCGTTATCGTCATTATTCGGCAAATTGCTTTAGTTCACCGGTGAAAAAATTCCGAAAGATGAACGATCGTGAATTGACAGAAATGTTGTTCCGATTGAATATTACGGTGACGCCACAGCCGCGGATGCCCGAAGATACGCGCCAATGTATTCTGTGTAAACAAATCGGCGATTTGGTGGCTGACGGCCCATCGAGATTGCTCAATTTTGATGTTGACAAATGGGTAAGTGTGCGCGTTTTTTTCATTTTAAGCTAACTTGCTGAAATTATTATCTATTTTAGGTTCACCTGAATTGTGCGCTGTGGTCGGAGGGTGTCTACGAAACGGTAAACGGTGCCCTAATGAATTTGGAGCCGGCTCTGCAAGCCAGCTACGTTCAGGCGTGCACATTTTGTCATCACTTGGGTGCAACAATCAAATGTTTCCGTACACGTTGCGTCAACATGTACCACTTGAGTTGTGCCATGAAGGACAATTGTGTGTTCTACAAAAACAAGACAACGCATTGTGCGGCCCACGTGTCGAAGAATGAAAAAGACAATGAACTGACCACGCTCAGTGTGCAGCGGCGAGTCTATGTAGAGCGCGACGAAAGCAGACAGGTCGCAGCCGTCATGCATCATTCTGAGCTAAGCAATTTACTGCGTGTGGGTAGTTTGATATTTTTAAATGTCGGGCAACTGTTGCCACATCAACTGCAATCATTCCATACACCAAATTACATCTATCCGATTGGCTATAAGATTGTAAGTTTTCGGTTCTCAAGATAAGATAAGAGAAATAATAATTTGTAATTCCAGATACGATTTTACTGGTCAATGCGCCGTCCCAACAAACGGTGTCGATACATTTGTTCCATAGCCGATGTGTCGGGTCGGCCCGAATTTCGTGTGCTAGTCCAAGAACCGTTCGAAGAGGACATTGAACTGCGAGACGCAACGCCCAGGGCTATTTGGCAGCGAGTTTTGGAGAAGTTGCAACAACTTCGCAAAGACAATCAGCTCATTCAAATCTTTCCGAAATACGTGAGTGGTGAAGATTTGTTCGGTTTGGCCGAACCGGCTGTCGTGCGTATTCTGGAAAGTTTGCCGGGCATTGAAACGCTAACCGATTATCGGTTCAAATATGGCCGTAATCCTTTGTTGGAATTACCGTTGGCCATAAATCCGTCGGGTGCAGCGCGAACCGAACCGAAACCCACGCAGAACTTAAGTTGGAAAAAACCGCATACCCAACGAACGGGTTCGGCTAGTCAGCGGCCAGCTTTTGTTGCCTCTAGTTCGGTGGCCGGTGAGGTTGCCTGCCCCTATAGCAAACAATTTGTGCACTCAAAGAGTTCACAATACAAGAAAATGAAACAAGAATGGCGAAATAATGTTTTCTTGGCAAGGTTTGTAATATATTGTTTGATTTTAAAACCGATTCTAAATTGCTTTTCTCTCAGATCAAAAATTCAAGGACTCGGTCTGTACGCAGCCAGAGACCTGGAAAAACATACAATGGTCATCGAGTATATTGGCGAAGTTATACGATCCGAATTGTCTGAGTTGCGTGAAAAACAATACGAAGCTAAGGTAAATGTTTTTATTAACCCTTGCGAACATGGTGTACACTTTATTGTACATCGATTAAATTAAATATTAAAATTAAAATTAAAATTAAAATTAAAATTAAAATTAAAATTAAAATTAAAATTAAAATTAAAATTAAAATTA
>JANSTW010047014.1:0-13246 GCA_027564275.1 Diadocidia ferruginosa
ATCTAAAGATAGTTTTTTCAAACGAAATTATTATATGTTGTCATGTAGTATTGAAAGTATACAATTTTTGATATTTTCTAGTAGATCTATTACTTTTCGATTAAATTTATTACTATTTCTAAAGATGTTGACTATTTCATTTATGTATTAGTGTATACAAATATTGTTGTGACGTTCCACTGGACGAAATTCCAATTGTCATGTATGAAGCTGATACATAATGCACATTTGTACCACTTTTGTGTTCATAATAACTCTATGTATATTTAGCTTTCAGATGTGCTTTAATACTTTATAGTATTTTTTAAAACCGGTAGAGAAAAACTACGAGTTTTGCGTATACTATATATATATAGAAAAGCGGCCCAAGAACGTATCTCTATAGTACTACACATACGCTTTGTCTACACTTCACATGAAAAAAAAAATGTTTTCACATAGAGCTTTTGTATATTATTGTAGGGTTGAATGAATATTGTACGTGTTGATATTATATTTTGTCTCAAGATGTCTATATAGCCAGGTACGTACTGCTATATACTATATAGAGCTTTATTATTTTTATAATCAGAACATAATTCTTGTTCCTAGTTAGATTTATGGCATCAAGGATCGTGTAAGTACTCTCTACTCAGTCGTATTATTATTATGTGACATCATAAAATAACATATGAGCGTTGTGTTCTCGACGTACATAGATACCATTTACCTTTCATATACATAAGAAAAATGCGGAAGGTGTGTGTTGTCATTTATTTCTTGTATTACAAATATTTGCGTTTTTTTTATGTTTTATATTACATGGGTTTTACATGTTTGTTATTAAAAATAATGTAAAAAAATACTTTGATGCAATTAAAAAAAAATGTAAAACATAAAATCGATATTTTAATCCACATATAAAGGAAAATCAATTAGTAGTTTTATGTATAGTATCATTTTATATATAATTTAAGTATAGAACAAGTAATCTTATTTTAAGATTCAAAGCTTATTGCATAAGTCTGCAGAAAAAAATTCTGAATGCATAACTTATTGTGGCAAACAAATAATTTAAATATTACATAATATTATATATACCGCATGTGAATTTAATTGAAATTGAACACAAACTATAAACCACTTATGTATATTGTTATATAATGCTTAAATTAGGGTAAATTATATTCTATTTCAAAGCTTTTGTGAAATTCTGTTAAAAAAATCAGAGAAAAATGTACAGTAATTCAAAAACCATAAAGCTTTTCATAGCTTGTAGTTTCGAAGCGGGAGATGATATGGTATGAGAAGCAATAATAGATTTTAATTTTAAGTTTAAATATAGTATAGGCTTTACACAAGAGATCGTCAATTGGTTCCTTACTTGATTTGATTGGAAATGTTTCCACAAAATCACAAAAGTGAAAACTTTCATTTGGATAACTATATATATTTGATTTCAACAAAAGGAACAAATTTTGTATGAATGGAAATAATTTGTCTCTTTGCTTCCAATCTTTTTTATATTTTATTTTATTTTTATTTATTTATTTATAAAAAAAAACAAAAAAAAAATACAATCCATAGACTTCAAAGCCTAGTATATAAAGGATGTAGAGCATATAAATAAAGAAAAACAGTCTTCTAAATAAAAAAATAAAAATTTCCACAAAGTGAAGAATTCAAACTAAAAATTGAATTGAATAACAAATTAATTGCATACTTCACAGTCCGAAAATTCCACCTCCCTCCAAATACACACCACCAAAGCCCCACCAAATCCAACATAAAAAGCACACACAAATTTAAAACTTTAAATTGAAATTTATTTAAATTATCCAGCACTTGTTATCCCAAATACCCCGCAACTGCAGCCGCACACGATTCTCAGCACAAGTCAGAATGTGAAAAAAAGAAAAAAAATAGAAGGAATTAATAGATCCTCTCAAAGAAAAAAAATCAAAAGAATAAATACAAAAGGTAGGCGAGCCAAAGACAGCGGCCAAAATACACAAACAAACGAAAACCAAATCACTGCTCTTTATCGATATTGAGAAATTGCTCACAAGCCCGTTTAAAATCGTTGAAATTCTGCAAATTATACGAACCACCAACGGGAGCGAATTCCATAATTTAGCAAAAAACGAGCAAAAAACAAATTATTTTTTATTTTTAAATTATGAGCCGTAATAGAATTATGATACGTTTTAACAGATCGGGCAAAAGTAATTCGACGATGCAAATAGATAGGCTGCTGATTTTTTTTTTAATTTTAAAAAGCAAAAGTAGCACCCTGAAGTTAAAAAATGTAGATAAATCGAAACTCAATAACGAAAACGAAAATTAGACAGACTATCCATTCTCCGAAGGTGTAATATAAATCTAACACAAGAATCAAAACAAACATTAAGCTTATGAAGGCAAGAAGCACTACACATAGAGAAAATGTCTCAGCCCTATAGAAAATGCGGGATTATTAGTGAGTGTACCAATTTAATCCTTATATGAGTAGGCAAAAAACCATCAATAGAATATAGATTACGGAGTGCAAGATAGACTTTCGCATACAGGCCACTAATATGCTCATTCCAAGCTAATGTGTTATTGAAAACGATGCCCAAACTTGTTAACAGAATTCTTAAGAGGTATTATAGAGCCATTAACAGTTAACCGAATGTCAGATAAATCAAAGTTTCTATTCTTAAAAATTGGTATGGCTAACGACTAGCGGATTAATACGCAAATCATTGCCCGAAACCCATTTGGCGATTGCCTCAAGATCCGAATTTAAGCGCTCCATAGTCTATAGTCACACATATATCATTCAGAGGACAAGATAACTCAATCTGAACATCGTCAGGATAAAGATGCAGCGTCACATACCTAACTACAGAAGGCAAATCATCAATAAACATGCTGAATATCAAAGGTCCCAGAATAGATCCCTGCGGAACACCTGAGTAAACAGAAGCTCTGCTAGACAACATGTCATCAATAACAACTTGCTGAGTTCTATTAGTAAAATGCGAAAACAGCATGTTACAAGCACTACTAGAGAATACAAATTTGGTTTTTAATTTATTACAAAGCTTCGGATGGTTAATACTATCAAACGTTTTACTGAAATCAAGTAGTTTCAAGAAAGTAACCAAATTTCTGTCAATATTGCATCTAACAGTCTCAGTGATATTTAATATAGCAATGGTCGTACTATGAAATTACCTGAAACCAGACTGAGACATAAATTCCAAAATTTGACTCTTTACTTTAAACGCCTTAGACAGATCAGGGAGGATACTTATTGGTCGAAAATCATCAAAAGAACTTGGCGAAGAAAGTTTAAGTATAGGTCGAACGATGGCATTTATATCTTTAATACAAGCTAAAATTTTCTTTAAAAAATCACAGAATAAATAGGTAAAGAGACAGTTTATAAATGATTGGAAGCAAATAGACCAGTTAGTTCTCTTAATGTAGTTTGGTATTTATTATTTATATAAACCAAGTGGTTGTATTGAACGTTAGTATGAGTTAAGTTTTTTTTTTGTAAAAAAGCAATACGAAGCAATGCTTTCCTTGCTTCTATGAAATATTTGGCATTGCTAGCCAGGTAAATTGTAGTTGGTTTGATTTTTTTCTCTAATAGTAGGTTAATAAGTTAAGTTAGATGGATTAGGTGTTAGACTGTTGAAGTATTCAATTCCAATTTTAACCAGAAAGTTCCTATATACTTACAACTTGAATTCGATTGCAACCCATAAAAATGTATACGATAATTAATCATAAGTTAGACTTTTGGTTGTTTGTGAGTAAATACTAAATAGTAAGAAATTGTTCGTTATTGTATCTTGTTATTATTTCTACTTACGACTATTTCAGATTTTTTTTAATTTAACTAAATTTGAGACGGTAAAAATATTCTAATGATACTTTAAATTGGATTTTCTCTATTTATATACCTTCAGCTTCAGCAGATGGCATAGAGATTTATCTCTATATCCCCCTAAGTATAGTGAAACTATTAAATAGCTAAGGCATATTATAAAACTGTATTCTTCTATTAGGAGAAAATAACAATAATAATTTTAAAAACACTTTTTTGTCGTTTATGAATAATATATACCTACGCTTATTTTATTTAAATATTATAAACGAAAGAAACCTATTTTGTACTACAATCAGATTGTAGTTACAATATTGTATTGTATGCATACCACTTGCTATATGTAAAGCTTCATATTGTATAGTCGTCATAGCGCAAAAGTGTTGTATTTAATGAAAAAGATGCAATGTAATTGTTCACAATTAAAAAAGCAATTTTCATCATGAATTTTCATTTGTATATATCGCGTAAAATATTATTCCGTTTCCTTTTAATTATTTATTATCGCATGCTTCCTCATCTCCTCCATCCATATAATATATAGTTAGGTATACACATTTAAAATTATTTAAAATTATACCTTGTGTATAGAAGAAGTTAAAAGGGTTTACAATATTAAGATGGATTGAATATTGTTATTTTTGATTAAATATTTTTGTATATCATTTCCATCTATGTTTCGACCACTGAAAGTATCATCAGCATTTATATACATTTAGCCTATATACAACCGAATTGGATTTGATTAAATTCACCTGAAATCAATCATAGTTTTTGCTTATTGTGACATACAACTAGAGTTTCAGGCTAATTGCTCATGGCATCCCTTGTGGGAAGAGAATTTGCAGTGCATCAGAAAATTCATAATATCGAGAAATTTAAGCTAATATTTTTGTGAAAATCGAATTAATTTTGTACACAATGATTATGAGTCTGTGTCTCTGTTCTAACATCTGCTACCAGGTGAACAAATGCATTGACAACGGTCTCCAGTCTCCACTATACTTCTTCAAGAGTTTTATGTTTACTCTTCTTTTCAGACAGGTATATTTCAACCTAACTATAAGGACTTCATTTTTCTGCCCTTTTTTTGTACATTTTTTTCCTATTAAATAAGAAACAACAATTGGTCGCTGGTTTTGGCTGTAGTGGAATTGCTGGACTGCTGAAAGGCAAGATGCGGGTGAGTATTAATGAGTCCTTCCATATAACTATCAAAAAATATTTTTTTTTCGATCGTGAGTTTTTAACAAATTTAAAATTTTAGGAACAGGCTAATCGATCAACGAAAAGTGAATATTTTGTTTAAAATTTGTTAATCCATATGGATTGATGACGTCAGTTGTACGTCGAAACGTCGTGTTTTTATAAATTAAAAAAAAAAAAATGTTAAATGAAATAAACTTGGTCTTTTTTCTTGCTATTTGGATATCCAACGAAAAACGAAAAAATACATAATAAGATTTTTAAATACAAAAAATATTGACTCTATGTATGTACTGTACAAAACAATTAAAACAACAAGAACAATAATTTAAAACTAATAATTTATCTGCATAGTGATATGCTAAAAATTAAAATTTTTAGTTAGACCCAACTCTGTGGAAACAAGCAAAAGTTTTTCCTTTGGATAAAGTAGCCAATCCAAAGAGTCTGAATGATTTCAGACCTATCAGCATCATTTCCGCATTATCAAAGACTTTGGAGAATATGATCACCAGGCTTTAGATCAAATCACAGCACAACTATACTTCTTTGTTAAATATTGTTGATGAAGTTTCTAAAGATTTAGATAGAAAACTTGTTTCTGTGCTTTTATTTTTAGATTTCTCCAAGACCTTTGACTAGATAGACTATGCTTTAAATTGCGAAAAATGTTCATGTTTTCCCGTTCAGCTATACGTTACTAATTGGATCATATACCTTCACGATCGTACTCAATTCGTTAGTGTTAATAAATGTTTTATCAGACCTAATTCATGTTTCGAGCGGAGTTCCGCAAGGATCAGTTCTTGGTCCGCTACTTTTTTCAATTTTCATAAACGATTTGCCAGATATTATACAACACTTCAACTGTCATATATGTTTGCCAACGATGTACAAATGTCTATTTGTGAGGCTGTTTCTGTTTGCTTTGGTCTGATATTAGACTTAACTATGATTTAAATATTGTTTAAATTTGGGCCACAGTTAATGGTTCAACAATAAATACGATAAAAAGCAAAACTCTTATTATATTAGCATCAAAACATGTCCACTGATCGTTGACCTTAACTTATTATAAATGGAATTGCTATTCCGGTTTTTGATAAACTAGAAAAAATTGGCGAGTTATTTCCAATAATAAGCTATCCTGGACTGATCACGTAAATAGTATTTGTGGAAAGGTCTATGGGGTTTTAAAAAGGCTGCGTAAAATAAGTCTTATTCTACCTCAAGAAACGAGACTTATTTTAATCAAAAGTTTAATTATGCCGTACTTTACATATGCCGATGTCGTATTCTGGTCCATGGATAGTGCTTTTAAACAAAAATTGGCCGTTGCTTTTAATTCATGTATTAGATTCGTATTTAACTTAAACACATATGATAATGTTTCAAACTATGCAAGTTCTATTTTATGTTGTCTATTTTAGAATGTGTTTATTTTTTAACAAGTTGGTAATTCTACGTCAACCTAATTATCTTTATATAGTAAAATTTGTCTACATCTTCATTTAGCAGAACATTTCAAGTTATTTTATCAAGACATAACTCACTATCAAGAAAGTGTTTTCTTCGTAAGTGGTGCCATAACCTTTGGAATTCTTTGCCGGTAACCATTAGACGCATTGGTTCAGTGCGATTGGATTCAGGGATTTGTGTTTTAAGTAAAATTGTGATGCTTTTCCCGAGTAATTGTGGTGGATTTTAATGCGGATGATATATTTTTGTTGGGCTTTGTGGTTGGAGTTTGGTTTGGGTTGTGTTAGTTTTGCTACATAGGGTGGTTGTTTTCTTCAAGTTTTGCGGTATTAAGTCATGTTTATTTAAGTTTTATTCAATGAGGGTTTAAGTGCAGTCCTTGAAGGTCTGAACGAATTTTAAAGTTTTTTTTAATAATGTTTTTTTTTTAAATTTATTACTTTTGTTAATAAACATTTGTAAATAATTTTCCAGTACGTACATAATATATATTTTTTTCGAATAAATAATAATAATAATAATAATACCTGGAAAAGAGAAAAGTCGTCAACGAGTCCTTAAGTGTATCCGCACCGGTTGCAAGTTTTTTTTTATTATAAGGGAAAGTAAAGCGTATCGCATTTAAAGTCCTGATTCCCCTTACAAATTTTTTTTTATTATTTTTATATACCGCCCAGTAAGATACAAAAAGGACTGTATCAAAATTAAATTGATTTGATACTTTTTTGTGTAAAAAGTGTTTGAAATTTTTTGTGGTATGGTTCGCTTACATCTCGTGGTAGCATTAAACCACCCTACTATGCGAAAACAATATACACCACCAGATCTATTCTGGTTTGTACATGGCTGCGAAATAATAGTGTCAAAGCTGTTGTACTGGAAAAATAATATTACATAAGGACTTATTATTATTATTATAATACTCTTCCATATATTATATGCACTTATAGAATGATCATATTATAATATTTGTTCAAGCTGCACATGGCATTTAATAAATTTCGTTTTAGTTCAAAATTTTTGCAATGTTTTTTTTATAATTTTTTTTAATTAAACACAAATTTAAATTAAAAAACTACAATAAACAATGTGAACAAAAACCAAAAAGTCTTTTCATCATCATCATCATCGTGTCCTTTACTCCAAAGCGAGGGAGCATAGGGACCATTTTTACCCTTTTTCTATCTGATACCATGGTTTTCGACGTGTAGGTATGTGAAAAACAAAACTTGTAGTGTAAATTGGTTCATACTAAAATCAACAAACTTATTTTTTATTGTTTATACAAAAAAAATTATCTCTAACGTTTTTTTAATTTAAAAACTATAATTTCTCTAAACACTCACTATAAACATTTTTACAACTAATTCTTAAGAGCCTTTGGCATTTTTTCTTAATATTTGTCCTTTATTAAATAAAAGAAACCGTAAAAAAATATCGAATAAAATTATATTTTTTGTTTAGATATTCAAGTACATGTTTCAAGAAATTATGCCAATGCCTCTTAAACAACCACAAAATTAAAGTACACAAATCCAAAATAAAAAAAATAATTAAAATTAATATTAATTATTAACTTAATATTAATAAAAGAAAAACTAAAAAAATAAACATTAAAAATTTTAGATAACATGAGACAAACAAAATAAACACTTTATGCTTAAAAGTAAAAAAAAAATATTTATAATCGAGATAATTAATAAACAATTAAAATATATATTATAATTAGAGACCATAAACAATTAAATAACATGAAAACAAATCAAAATCCCCCAGTAAAAATGTTAAAAATATAGATTATAGTTAATGAAGACATTTTTTTTAATAAAAAATAATTTGACAAAAAAAATAGTGAAAATTCTTCTTCCCTATAAGCTCCAGATTGAGGAATAGCTTTAAATGATTTGTTACAAAAAAAAATTGGAAAAATATTCTAAAAATTATACAGTTTTAAATTATATATAGCAAGCAAATGTACTTTTTTGATAGATGTGACATTTTTAAATTTTATTATTTCTTTATTTTTAAAATAATTTTAATATTGTTACCTTGTTTTTTAATTATTTGTTTCGCTTTTTGTTACGACTTGTTTATTTTATGACGAAAATTTTATATTTTTTCCATTTCTTTAGTTAAAAGCAAAAACTGCCCATCCTTTAGGGCGCTCTCACAATCAGTTAATTTTTCACTTTTCAGTTAACATCATTTTACACTTCTGTCAAAATAAAAAAAACGAAAAAAAATCATAAATAAATATTTTGTTAAATGAAAACTGAAAAATGAAAAATTGACTAATTGCGAGAGCGCCCTTATATAAAATAAAATATATTTAGAATAAAAAATTTGAACAAAATTAAAAATTTCTTTAAATTATATAAATATATTTTCTGTATATTTAGTAAATGTATACATATTATGAAAATACGTGTCTAAAGAATACGCGATTTATTTGGCTTATCGAGAGCAAAATAGTATTATTCTAATCCCATATTTTGTGAACTAATTTTCACATTCCTCCCCTCCAGCCGAAATCCTGCATTATCCTCATGTTCTTTGTATAGTAAATATTATGTAGAAAACACATTTATACACACTAACTTCTATTAAACACATAACACACAACCAAAACCACATTTAATTTATTATATTATAGTAATGAGAAAACAATAAACTTAAAATAATTTTTAAAATACAAAAAAAACTAAGAAAAATATCCTCCTTTTGTATAACCTTTGTACATAAATATAAAAAAAAACTAAAATAGAATTAAACAACTAATAAAAATTATAAAACTAAAATCTGCAAGACGTTAGATAAAAATAAATTACTTTACTAAAAAAAATCACACCGTTTTTAGCAATTAAGATGACAAATATAAAAAAGGCCAATTTTAAAATCCGTTTTAATAAAATTGAAACAATTATTTTAATTAAACTTAGTGCATTTCTTTCTCTTTAGATAAAATAATTTCATTAAATTTACAAGAAAAAAAATTATTTTGTTTTTATTTAAAAAAAAACAATTAACATACTTTCCCCTTGTACCTATTGAATTTTAATAAGGCGGCAAATAATATCTGGTTTACAAAACGGAAACTTAAGATGGCGTTTTCGGTCCATAGTTACGCATTACTAGAACGTTAGATGTCGCTTGCTGTTGGTTCTAGTCTTCTCTACGAGCAAGTAATATAAATGGAGAGAATCTTAGTTTTTTATTGAAGTATTTTTGAGGGGTGAAGTGAAAATATTTGCCATACATTTTCCATTTTAAAAAGGCAATATTTACACATACTATGATTTTTGTTTACAATTTGCAATGTATTTTATTCTATTCGGCCATTTTAGAAAAGCATAAAAATGCTTCAAATATTTTTTGTATTGCTCTCTCTATATATATTACTTGCTCGTAGAGTCTTCTAGTGGAAATTTTCTGCCGTGTGGTGACCATATTTCTATAAAACAGCTTCAGGAAATCGATAAATTTTTTGAAAAAGATGTTGACTTATTACTGATGTAAAAAACGTAATAAATATTTTTAATTTTAATTGGACAGAATTTTACTCTGACTAGATTCATAAAATAAGTCGCATTTGATAAACGTCTCTATGCAATTTGTGTTCATCTTGTTGAAAGAAAATGTATAATGATATGTGGATTATATTGAAATTGATAAATTTTTATTTCCAATTGTCACACATATAAAATTATAATTTTAAAATTCGTTGCTATAAACTTTATATAGGTACATGTAACCTCTATATTTTAATGTTTTCCCACATCCCCTTCATGTTCATATACTGCAGAAATACACACCTATTATAACCCATACCCATAATTCTTTGATAACATATTAAATATAGTAAATATTAAATAATTAAAAATATTTAAACTAAAAACAAGAAACATGAAACAAAAAAAAACTATAAACTAGAACTTGGATGAATGCGAAAATAATATATGGATGCGCGAAGATTACAAAAAAAATGTTAGCCGATACAAGAAATATAATTACTATAAAATTATTGTGAATAATGCGAATAATGCAATTTATTGTTTTGCGTGTTTTTATAAAAATAAAAATATTAATTAATTAAAAAAAATATTGGGGTTTTGTTTAATATTGTATCTGAAGCAGCACAACAGGGCAGCACATTTTTTTTAAATATATATTTTTTTGCATTAGCCAATTTGGACCCGCTAGAGTCCCAAAAATAGTTAAAATGGCCATAGAAATAGATTGACCGCAGAAGAAGAATAAACTAAAAAAATATTGTTGTTTTTATCTTTGGATCAAATTTTCAGCTGGGTATCAAGGAATGGACAAAGAAAAGTGTATAACGAATACCTACGCAAAATACGGTATACTTTTCACTACACTTCTATCGTTTTTATTTGTAAACTTTCCAAATTATATTTTACAATCCCTCGATATAATTGCGCAAGTATTTTTAAAAGAGGCGTCCTGTTTTCCTCATTATAATAAGCATACCAACAAGTCGCTACGACAACGGGAACATTTTTAAATTTCATTCAACTCGTTTTCAATGATAACTACTCAAAATGATCTTTTCGTATCACTTGATCATTTCATAAGAATCTTTAGAAGATGCGCACCATTTCTCCGCTTAAGATAAGCAAGCCTACGCACGATTCTACGAAAATTTGAACATTTTTCTCAAAAAGATCTTTAACGATCACCCGATAATTTTGAAAGTATTTTCAAAAGATGCGCATCATTTTTCCGCTTAATATGAGCCTACGCAGGAGCTGTTACTACAACGGGAACATTTTTAAATTTAAAAAAACTGATTGAGGTTAGACCTTCTGCATCCTTCTGCTTGCCTGTTACTTTTAGTAAAAAAATTTGCTAGCGAAAATTTGAAAAACATTCATATGTCTTCCCTTAATTTTTTTTCGAGGAGCTTCGCCCTTCCCAGCTATAATAATAATTTGTTAGCTTTAATTCAAGAGCTTGATGCGGCGATAAGCTTCTCGCAAATTTTTTCCAAGTAAGCCATACAAATGTGTTTCGATTATTTTTTTTAAGCAACACAATTTTGCGAGGAGCTTCGCATCCTAAGCTTGCTGGTTTAGCTTTAATTACAGCTTGATGCGGCAAAGCTCGCAAGTTTTTTTTTTAAATAAGACATTCAAATGTTTTTAGATTTTTTATAGCAATTTTTACTAAAAGTAACAGGCAAGCAGAAGCAAAATCTATTCTATTCAAAGTCACTGCAAATCGCAAAATTTTTCTCTAAATTGTCGGCCATCTTCTCAGACAGAATTTTGCCTCTACAATGAACTAAACATATTATCGGCCATATTCTCAGACAGAATTTTGCCTATACAATGAAATCAAGGTAATTCAAATTAGGAAAATAAAATCGTATTTCTAATTTTCAAAGGCTACTACTGGTTATTATTTTATACTGTGAGCAGAAGTAGCTTGGTTGATTAGCTTTAATTAAAAGAAGTCATACAAATGTTTTTAGATTTTTTGTAGTAATTTTTTATTAAAAGTAACAGGCAAGCAGAAGGTAATAGAAAGTCTAACAGAAACAAGTTTTTTTGAAATAAAAAAAAATCCCGTTGTCGTATAGCAGCTCGTATAATTAGGCTTATTTTAAGCGGAAAAATGGTGCGCATGTTTATAAAATACTTTCGTAATATGATGAATGCTCGTGAAACGTTATTTAATTAGTTGATGATTTTCGTGCTGTCCTAGCAGCTCGTGTGTAGGAACATTTTAAGCGGGAAAATGATGAGCATCTTCTAAACGTATACGTTCGAAATTATCGGGTGATCGTTAAAGATCTTTTTGAGAAGTTTACATACAACGATAACGATAATTTTAATGAATTTAAAAAATTTTATCGTTTTCATACCGCGACCGACTCATACGTATAGGAAAAATAGTTTGCATATTTTCAAAATACTTTTAAAATGATCAATTAATCATGTGTAAGATCATTTTGATAAGTTTTCAATGAAAACAACAGTTGCCTATGGAATTCAAAAATATTCCCGCGTTGTCGTTGCAACGTGTGGTTATGCTTATTTTAAAAGGAAGATCACTCGACATATTTTAAAAATACTTTAGAAATGATCTAAAGATCTTCAAATATTTTTTTTTATTTTTAGAGAACGTGCGTGAGAAAAGCCTAATGCAATCCTTCATAAAATAATATAATATACAATAAAATGTATTAACTATATTCTAAAGTTGATTTGCTAATTTATATAAATATTATCAGGTTAATTAAACAGCAGCACTATGAAAAAGTTGTTAAACAGCAGCTATTTTTTTTTAAATAGGGTTAGACATTTGTTGCAGCAATCCTGAAAAATATGCTCAGACAGATTTAGCTCCTGCAGCAGATGAAAAAAGGATTCTAGCACCACCAGTGCCAGCCTTTCGGAAAAATTAAAAGTTCAACTTTCTTCATTTCTTGTGTTTGGTACGAGATTCTTTTTCAATTTTTTTTTGCGATATGAGTTAATGGTATATTTAAAAATCAAATAACTTTGCCCATCGTAATAAATTTTGAACAAAAAAAAACACATTACAAAGATTTTTATCCCAATGTATGTGAAAATTGCAAGCAGCTTATCGCCGCATCAAGCTCTTAAATTAAAGCTAACAAATTATTATTATAGCTGGGAAGGGCGAAGCTCCTCGAAAAAAAAAATTATGGAAGAC
>JANSTW010047025.1:0-13246 GCA_027564275.1 Diadocidia ferruginosa
GAATTACAGGAATTCATTAAGGAATCGTTAAGGGATGTAAAAAGACTGCGATTGCTATAGAAGTCAGTTTAATTCGTTCATTTTTTCGATTGCTATAGAAGTCAGTTTAATTCGTTCATTTTTTCCATCAAAATCTGTTGATTTTAGATTTTGATAAAAAATCCCCATGTATAGTCCACAACTTTTTTTTGTCTATTTTCTGACTATTTTAGAATCCCAGGAATTCGGTAGGGGATGTAAAAAGACAGCGATTGCTATAGAAATCAGTTTAATTCGTTCATATTTTTCATTAAAATCTGTTGATTTTAGATTTAAAAAAAGGATTTAGTTAATACTCGTATTATAATAAGTGAACAAAATCTATTCTTACTATTAAAAAAATTAAAAAACTAAACAAAAAACAAATATTGATCAGTTTAACACTTATTGATACTAATTATTATTAAATGATTTTTCAGAATCTCTTGTCGAATATATTTGAATTATTTCTTTTAAAACACACAAACACCTTGGACATATTTCTAATGTTTTCACAAGTCTGGGAGGCCCCCCAGACTCCGTTAGGGCCTGGGTCATAAGCGCTAAAGTGTAGATTCTCCAATTTTCAAAATTTTCAAATATTATAGATAGTTATATTTTCTCCCGGCTTATGGGCCTTCCAATTTCCATAAATTCTTGGTATTAAAAATAATTATTTTGATGGGGATTCTTCCATGTTCATTTAGTTTCCTCAATTTGTTCTAAAAATATTTTTTTCCGAATTCGTGATTTGTTGTAAAAAAAAGCAAGACTACCAAGCATTATTAGCGTGAGAAGTTACATTCTTATAAGTTTGAGAATTTCCCCACTTTAAAAACAAAACTATATACTTTAGCTTAAGTACTTTTGTTATAATAAAAGGGGAAATAGCTACGTAGAGAAAAAATCGTAAACAGCAGCTGGAGAAAGATTTATTTCGAGGTTTGTTTATAAAAATAGAAAAATGTACAAACCTGATAAATAAATGATTTATTTTAGACCTTGGTCTGGTTCATGGATGTAGTAGTATCTATATAAACTCCTTGGTCTGGTTAGAGTAAAAAAAATAGAAATAGTAGAAAGATGGTTTTTGTACATTTCTCTTATCAGGGAGCCGCTGTGAAATTCTACACTTCAGGATTTCTTGTATAAAATGAAACCGCAATGCAAAGCAATTATTGTTCTATGTGGCAATTGTTTCATATCTTATTAAATGTAAATATAATTATATAGATATAAATTAATTATTTGTATGTACAAAAATAATTATTTATTTAATTACACCAAAACAAGAACTAACCTCAAAATTATTGTAGATATTTGTTTTGAATTTCTGATGCTCAGCCCACTGCTTGTAAAATGATCACGTATTTTTGACACTATTATATTATTTAGTAATTACCTAATTAATATAATTTAATTATTTAATAAACTATTAAAAGAAATATTGAAAATTATTCTAATTTTTAATGTAAACACGCGCCACATTGAAACGGAGCGAAGAGAGAAAAAAAATCTCAAGCGAAAATTATATGTTTGACAGCTGTCATTTTAGATCGCACGCTTCCCAGTAGATTTGGTTCTGTTCTTTGCTAAGTGTTCAGCTTTAAATGGCGCTTGACGATGGAACAAGATATGACTCGCCTGGTACGGTTTTTGAAATTTTGTATGGTATTTTATTTAATTTAAATTAAACTAAAAAAGGTACATAAAAAAATTTCATTTATTTAATTTTTTTTATTTTGTAAATATGCGATTTTATTTTACTTTCTTCATCTACCTTTAATGGAACGTACTTTTACGTAATTACGAAATACAAAAAAAAAAATACATAAACATAGCATCGCAAGCGTAATGAGTTTTCATAATTTTTCATTCCTTGAGTTAATTTTTTGGTTTGAGTTCTAAGAAATTTATTAATCTATTATTATACAAATTACAGAAAATAAATCTATCATTATTAATTTATTATTTTAATTGAACCCCGCGTATTTTAGTGCCTTAAAGTGAATTGTGTGTAATTTTTTAAAACATTTGAGAATAAACAAATTCTCAATACATCAAACGCAAGCTGCTAGGTCCGACCTGCAACAAACAATTAAAAAGAAGTTTGTTGTTTATGACAAGGGCCCCAAAACACATTGATGTTTGTGAATTAGAATTGCATTTTTTTTATTCTTAAGAAAAACACACTTAAAACATTACTAGAGTTGTATTTGAACATTATTTTAAATTAATTTATTTTGTAAATATTGTAAAATCGAGCAAAAAATGATGTTGGCAAGCCATTTGGTTTGAGACGCAGGGAGGTAAGTAATTTGATCTTTCAATTAGTAATAAATAATTATATGTAGCACCTATGGGTGCATGCCGTGGTATCGAAAGCCCTGGCATCAAAAGTCGTAGCACCGAAAAGCCTCGCATCCAAAAGCCCTGGCATCGAAAATTTTATTTTATTAAAAAGCAACCCTGGTTTTTATTTCTTAGAAGGAAAACATTTAGTCCATACATTCTACGTAAATATGAACCAGATCAATTGAACTACACATTCAATCAGAGTGGCTTTTTCGATGCTAGAGCTTTCAGTGCCAGGGCTTTTCGATGCCACGGCATGTTCCGGTACCTATGTATTCATTTTTCACACAAACTGTTGGCAATTTCTTTTTTTGGCAGAAACAATTGGAACAATTGAAAAAAAAAGGAATAGGATGCATGCAAAAGACTGAAGAGGTGATGACTATAATTGACGCATATTACGACTTAGCGGTCACTACCTGACAAAATTTTCTCCCAAATACTTTCATTACTGATATTGACCAACTCGATGGCAAAGAGATCAAGAAGCTACTGGTGTTTTTCAACTCCACAAAGTGGATCAAGTGGACAAAGCGGCCTAAACAATGAAACATAGTTTCTCATCTATTGCGTGATATAAAAACAACAATTTGACGCCCAGCTCTATGCCTTGGGTTTAGGCCTTTAGGGTAACCACTTTAATCAACCAACCAACCAGACTTTCATTTTCAAATCATTTCCATTATTAAAGTATAAGATATCTGAGACTTCCAATACTTCTTTCGATTTTTCAAAGTCTTCATACAAACAGAATTTCAATCGACTAACTCTATATTCTCTAATATACAAATTTAGTTAGTTCAAATTTGTTGCTCTGAACGGATGGCTTTAGAATTTTAGATGAGAATTTCGTCCGTTTAACCGAGGAAGAAATCCGAGGGGTTAACCATTATGAAAATTTGTGTCCCACTGATTTCCAAATTTCAATGATATCCAAAATGGTTTCCACTTTTTTAAATGATTTCCATTTTTTTAAATGATTTTCAAAAGGTTGTCCCATGATTTCCAATAGTGGTTAACCCCTCGGGGAAATCGCTAGCAAAAATGTTGTCGCATGATTTTCGTGATATCTGAAATGAATTCCGAAATGATATTTGCAAATAATTTCTAATTTGCGAAATGATTTCTGTGATTTTCGAAATGATTTCAAATCTCGGAAATAAATTTCCTTGATTTCTGAAATGATTTCCGTGATTTCCGAGAAGGATTTCTGATAATGTTTCTGATTTCCAATTTTTTTTTCTGATTTCCGTCATTTGCGAGAAGGATTTTCGTGATTTATGAAAATGATTTCTAAATTGCGACATGATTTCCGTTAATTCCGAAATTACTTCACCACGAGGGGGTAATCACTTGAAAAAATTGGTCCCACTGACTTCCATATTGAAATGACTTCCATATGACTTCCATTTGACTTCCATGACTTCCATCTGACTTCCATAACTTCCATGACTTCCATGACTTTCATATGACTTCCATCTGACTTCCATCGAGGTTGTCCCAGAACTTCCACATGTGATTACCCCCTTCGCTTCACCATTATTTCCGAGAAGGATTTCCGGATTTATGAACATGATTTCTAATTTCCGAAATAATTTCCGCACCCTTGCCCCATGATTTCCGTAACTCGTTTCCTTCTCCTCTAAAAAAGTTGTGGATTTTGGCTGAAAAAATTTCTTTTTTTCTAAGCCCTCTAATATAAAAACCGGGACTTTACAATTTGGGAAAAAATAGATTTCGGAAAACGAAATTACGATCACTGGCACGGCGGCGAACATTATTTCCGTGATTGTTTAAACGATTTCCGAAAGTATTTCCAATTTCCGTTATTTCAACTTTTTTTTGTCCAATGATTGGATGCGATAGTTTTTTGATTTACATGCTAAAATAACTAAAATTATAAATTTCATGATTCACAAAAAAATTAATTCTCTTATATCAGCCAGTCAACGTGTTGTTGTTGTTGCATGTTTTATAAAAAATGTTTTTTTTGTTGCATAAATTTTGTTATTGTAACTCAGACTGTGCGTCTGGGCATATAGCTCTTGAATATTTTGGCTATAAAAATCCCATTCTTTTGCTGCGTTAATTATAGCGAGTTTTATGGAATTGCATGAAATGTATATTTTAAATATTAAACTTTTAAACAAAATTTCAAAAGAAAGACGAATCATTTTTTTACGATTAACTATAAAATATAAAAATAAAATAAAAAAACAAAACAAAAACAAAAATGTTCGCCAATATAATATAATAAAGATTGCTCATATTATTATATATTGTTATTTGATGTTTTGCAACAACCATATAGATCCCCCCCGCCAATATTATAGTTTACAATATTTGTTTATACGAATAAGAACAATTCTCGGCCAATACCATTTATCAAAGGAGGATCTTTAATTCATTAAATTTTCTCTCTGGCACGAGTTTTTGACGACACTGAAAACCATAATTAAAATGGTCCCTATGAGCCCTTGGTGAGAAAAAAATTCTATTTTTTTAACTGAAAGTAGGATATTAGTCTTATCTTCAACATGCCCTTATTCATCATTGTCTGTATATAAAGATATAATGATCGACTATATAAAAGGATGGATTATGGCAGGTGGCATATCTCAAGTTCCCTTCATATTTTTTTATTTGTTCGTATCTCGCATATACGACATGTAACATTTGATATGTTTATCAAAGTTTACTATAAAGGTTATTTAAATTATGATTTATAAAATTAAACATTATAGGAATATAAATTGAAATCATATTTTACCAGAAAATTTGATAAAAACATGGATGTATAAAAGCAATTTGGGGGATTATCATAAAATATTTGATATTTTATTAAATAATTTCATAATTTCATGCAATGTTTTATTTATTTTTGAACTACAAATCGAGATATAGACAATTATAATGGGATACTTCTAACATATTTTTAAAAAAATATTTTAATTATCGTCAATTTTAATCTAAAGCATGAACTTACAATTAAAATATAAAAACATAAAACTACAAAAATTAACATATACCACACTCTGCAACGAATCGCTTATATTTCTTAAACCGAAATTTATGGCTTTTTTTCGCCTATATACGAAGAAAAACACATTAAAAACTTTAAATTATAAAAACGAATATTTTCTTTGATGTCGATAATAATATCGCAATTTAACTGGAAATTATATTTAGGCTTATACGTTGCAATCCATAAATGAGCATATTTCCGTTAAAAGTGCAACAATTGGGTGTGGTTTCGCAACACTTTGCGGGCAGCACAATAATTAATTTAGAAAAATCTTCCATTTGGCGAGAGACGTTCGTAGTGACAAGTTCGAAAAACAATTACCTATAGTGCTAAAAGTCGCGAGTTACGATGGATAAAAACGACGGAAAAAAATTTGATGATTTATACATCCTATTACGTTATCGGTGATTCAATATTTGTATTTCATTTAGTTGTGAAATTGAAATAAATAATTATGCAATTATTTTCAATTGAAATAAATTTAATTTTGAATTTTGTGTTCACGAATTGTTTTATTAAAAGAATATTTTATTCATAGACCGAAATTTTTCGTTTAGATTAAAAAAAAAAATATTTTACGAGCTTGGCGGTTTTATTTAATTAAATTAAAATAGTTTAAGAAGAAGTTCATATTTTTGAACGAAACGTTAAATAAAATATTTAAATTTAAACTGTTTTAATTTAATTAAATAGGGCCGCCAAGTTTCTAAAAAATATTTTAATCTAAAGGGATGAAAAATAACGAATTGTTTTCTTTGCAGTTATGAATGCAGCAAACATTTCAAATTAATATCTAAAGTGGAATATAAGGAAAAACATACAGACAAGAAGATGACGCCGCCGACCATGTCCGCAGGTTTACCAAACAAGTCACCAACAGCCCCACCAACAGCACCACCACCAACACCCACGAGACACCTAACATCGCCACATCCGCAAATACATATAAAGCCAGTTACAATTTTGGTTCCCGATATACGATTGATTGTACAAAGAAAACCGAAAAAAACGGCTACTAATTGTACCGGACACACGGTTATGCAACAACTGCTTCCGGTTGTCCTATGTTTGATGTCTTTTGCAACAGTTTTTAGTGTTTTAATCGTTTATATGGATACAACAGGTAAGCCAATATGTTTAACGAATTAAATTGCAATTCTGTATAAAGTGAGGGGGAAGCCTCTTACTGAAATCATGGGACAAATTAATTCGACAATCATGGATATATTTATTTTAATTTTTCAAATATACAAATGAGACTGAAGAAATTTCACAATATAAATATAAATATTCAATATACCTTTAGTTCAATTATAAAATTAAATATTAAAGCTCAGTTTACACTACACCTTTTTTAACATATGTCTCCTTATGTTTGTGTCTAAAAAACAGATCAATAATTTAACAAAAATCCAATTTCATTCGATAAAATATATTCTAAAAGAAATAAATATTAAAAAAATATTTTAAAATTTGTAGCTTGCAGACTGTTTTTTAGACATAAACATAAGGAGACATACGTTAAAAAAAGTGTAGTGTAAATTGAGCTTAAAAAAAGAAGAAAACAAAATCATGTCGAAAATCTAAAATCATGGGACAACATTTTTTCTAGTATATATATAAAAACTTAAAGGACCATTTTCAGTACGATTCTGCAAAAAAAAAACATGAAATACACTGTACACATGTTGCTAGGGTTAGAGAGGGAGAAAAATTTACTAGCAAAAGTTTTTTTTGCTTTGTTAAAATTAAATATTTATATATAATGATTAATGAATAATGATATATAATAGAATAATTTGGTATATAATGTGACTCATAGTTAACTTTGGCGAAATTTAATGTAGTTGCTACCACATTTACTAATACATTCACACAGTAAAATTATTGCACATCCAAATGTATTGATATAGTATTTTTTACATTCGGATCTCATTCGGATCTCATTCGGGTCACATTTGGTAGTCTTCGGTACTACTTTCGCTAAAGTACACTTTAAGTGGGAGTGTGGGATACTTAATTTACTTATGGGAGGCTAACAATATTAACGGATAAGTAATTTTAAATTACAAAAATAAATTTACACCCGAGATTATAAAACTATGCCCTTAAGAGTTTTGGTAAAAGTCAAATAAAAGTGATATTACAATTTTTAATTAATAAATAAATTAAATAAATCAAATAAATTAAATAAATGTTTTCTTCCTATTTTTTCTATTTAAATGTAAAGAGTGTAAATTTATTGGATTGGTGCCAATCACTGGTACCTTTGCCCTATATATTTCTTGTTGGATTCAAACAATAATAAATTTGCGATAAGCGAAATTTTAGTTGCTTTAAATTTCAATGTTATTTCTTTCATTAAGAAAAAAATGCAATTAAAAAAATCATTTAAAATAAAAAAACACCTATGGAGCGGTGTGAACTTCAAAGAAATATCGAAACTAGCTCACAACACAAAACTAAAACCTATATTTCTTATCTTAAAAGAAAAATGATTTTTTTACTAGAATATTAATTAAAATATTTCCCATGCTAGCGACAATATTTTTTGCTGTATGAACAGATTTTTGCAAATTATTTATTATTATATTTATAAAAAAAAATCTAAACTTCTTACCCGTTTTATCCCTGCTTTTTTCCTTAACCCTTAGAGTGCTGTATACTTTTAGGCAACACTTATAACGAAGCATCGTCCTCATCAGACCCCACGTATATGTAAAAATGCAAATAAAATTAAAAAAATCATCCAAAATACTTTAATTTTTTATGGGACAATAATTTCTGAGGTTCCGAAAGGACCCCATTCAGCACTCTAAGGGTTAATCAAATAAAAACTTTTTTTTAAACTTAAAGCATCGGGCAAATGCGATCGTCGTAGCCAAATATACTTAATTTTCCAATAACAACATTTTTTATTTTTTAGAAATTCGTCATCAACAATTTCGCTTGAATATGTCACGAGACTATGATCTGTATGGTGTGCCACAGGATGATCCGTCTCTGTTGAAATTCATTCGTGAAATTCATATGAAAAAATATCCAATGGCATTTATGAAAAATTTGCCCGTTCATCATGTAAACTTTAGTGAACGTAATGATTTGGCACCAAAAATGGCCAAATACATTGCCAATCTGGTCGATAAAAAAGAAAACGGAATTTTCGTGCAATCGTTAACGGGCGGCAGTGAACTGTTAATGCCGGCCCCATGGCTATCGGAAACACTTCAATGGGGCGGTTTGATCGTTGAACCAGAACCAAAGAAATATTTTAACTTACGCAAAGAAAATGTACATCGAGCAAATGTTCAAATTGTGCACGCATGTCTGTCGCCAAATGGTTATCCAAGAGAGGTAAATTTTTATTGTTTTTTTTTTCAAATAATATTTTTTTAATTTTGGTTATTTTCAGGTAACATTACATCCCGAAGAACAAAGTGAAGTAAAAATAAACAGTTTATTGTATGATGAGGAAACAGCATGGTTTAATTCAAGAGTTAAATGTTTCCCATTATTCACGCTTATGTTGGCCGTAAATCACACACAAATTGATTTACTCAGTCTTGGGAATCAAGGTCTAGATTTGCAGGTCAGTTAATATGTCAATTTTGCATAGAATTCAGTTAGAATATTTCTTTTTCACAGATTCTCGAAACTGTACCATTTGAAAAGGTTGAGATTAAAGTAATTTCCATACATTTGGACGATTATTTTAAGCATGCTGTCATCGATGAAGAGGAGGCTGAAGAATATCCGAAAAATATTACCCGTTTCCTAACAAGCAAATCATATAAATTAGTTAAAACACTCGATCACAATTATATCTATTCATTGAATAGTAAAACTGTTAACCTTAAATTTGTTTGATGATGAGAACGACCAAAAAACGCAAATTTGTTTTTGCTAACAAAGAAATATTTGGTTTTATTTCTTCTCTATATATTATAATCGATTTATTTCTATTATTATTTTTAATCAATAATATTTTCAACCCTTCTCCCACAATAAATATGCACTGATTATTATTTATAAAATAGAAAACAAATCTTAATTATCTGACATCATGACAACGACAACAATAAAAAAAGGTTTTCTTTTTTACTATTCCTAATCATTAAAAAAATAAAATTTAAAAGAAAAAACCAATATGTTTTTACACAATATTTTATAATTAAATGCAAAAAAATAATTATGTTTTAAAATAAAAAAAAATATTTTTAACATTTAGAATTAACCAACCAACAACAAAAACGAAGAAACATTTAACAATCTCATATTGATCTCGTTTGTTTTTTTAATTACATATTAAAAAATTAATAATTTGATTTTATCGTCTTTTTATACTTGAAAAATTTATCCGTCTCTCTCTCTCTCTGTCTATCTTTATTTAATTATAATTAGAATTAAAATAACAAAAAGAAACAAATATAAACTGATTTATAATTTACTTTTCATCATTTTTCATTTCTATCATTTTTTGGTTATTATTACTCGTAAGTAAGATTTTCTTTTGGTAGCTCTACAATTGTAATTTTGCGATTAAATTCATTTTTTCAATTATATTTGTCATTATTTTAAAATAAACTTTTTTCAATCACATCAATCTTGTCTACAATTTTGTGTAGTTGTGTTGAAATTTAACCTAACACAATATTTTATAATTTTTATCGTCACATTTTTTTTGACTATTCTATAATTTTCGCGCAATTATTGCCAAAATGTGTTTTTGCTAAATTTTCTTTTATTTAAATAATTTAAATCAAGTTCTATTCAATACTATTTAACAATTTTGTTAAAAAATTAAAACATAATTTTTTTAAATTGACAATTTTTTTTTTGAAAACATTTTGTTTTGGAAATTTCTTTTAAATTGATTTTAATAAAAAAAATGAATAGATTTACTAACACACACTAAATTCAAAACGCAAAAGATGTAAACAAAAATAAAATGCGATCACACATTCCTATATTATACAATATTAAAAAATGCTGCCTTTATAAAAAATATAAAAATTTAAAAAAATATTTGATAAACAAAAATTTAAATTAAAAACAAATGATCAAAATTAAATAAGAGATTATTAGTGATAAGATTTATAAAAGAAAATACCATCTACAATATTTAATTGTAAAATTAATTAGAACAAAACAATATTTTACTTTTAATGTTTTTTTAGTAAAAACTATTATTGTATTAGTTATTATAGCTTTTAAAATTAAATATTAAATCAAAATAAATAGCATTTTTAAGCAGATAAATACGGTTTTTTTCTTTTATTTAAAATCTCAATATAATAGTCAAATTAACACTATACTTTTTATCCAATGATTAGCACATATAAAGCCCGGAAAGCGATAATAAAATTAGGGCTCAGAAGTGCTAAACAAAATTCTTGTAAAACATATTATGGCCCAGGTCGATATAATATGGAATTAATTCAAATTCTTAAACATTTCTTTTGGATCCCAGAATTAAAAAAAAAATTGCATTTCAATTAATTACAAAAATATATGCTGGGCTTCAATGGGTTAACACAAAAAAATGGCCTTATTACTTAATTTTTAATTAAAATCCATATTTTTTGTATGAATTTTAAGATTGCAATGTATATATGTATTTATGTTAATATTAAACATTTTTATTGTGAATCTATTTCGAATTTATGAATTTACATCGATGTTCAAGCTTGTTTCGATTAAACTCTTCAGCGATCGGGCAAACTTTGTAAAGCTTCTTTATTGTACAACACACACTTGCGAGATTTACGATATTTATGTATAATGTATATATCAAGTATCCGTGTATTTACAATGCACACAAATCGAAATCTTTTTGGTACTTTAATAGGATGTTGCTAAAAAATGCTTAGCAGTAAATTAAATCACATATGTACGTAATAAAATCAGTTAACAAAACTTGGTATAAATTAAAGAAAATTGCGATGAAAGAAGAAAAATGTATACAAATTTTATTAAAACAAAAATAAAAAATAATTAAAACCATAATCAACAAATCACAATGTTTTAAACATCAATATTTTCGTCTAAGAATTTCAAATCATTTCGTATAACTTTCCCATTCGGATTTCTCGGAATAATTGATATAAATTTAACACCACCAGCTAACCATTTATGTTTAACACATTTACTCTTTACATGATTAGCCACAATTTCAGCTTCTAATGAAGCACCTTGTTTTAAAACCACATATGCTCGTGGCAATTCATCGGCATATTCATCTGGTATACCAGCAACGGCTACATCAGCCACTTCGGGTAATTCCATAATAATATTTTCCAATTCGGTTGGTGACACCTGATTACCCTTTACCTTTATCAATTCTTTTGTTCTGTCCACAATGTAGAAATACTTATCGTCATCATAATAGGCAACGTCACCCGTTTTAAGCCAACCATCTTGATCGAGTGTTTGCTCTGTGGCCTCTTTATTATTTAAATAACCTTTCATGACCTACAAATAGAATGTATAAATATTACGTCATGAGATTCTAGAATAATACGTTTACCTGAGGACCCTTAAAGTGTATTTCTCCACTTTTATTTGGACCGCATATTTTGCCATCGGTAACCGATACAATTCTTGCTTCGGTACTTGGCGTAAGATGTCCCACTGATGAACCTTTATTCGGTAAACTTTTCAACAGTCCTATCAGAGTAACTGGTGAACTTTCTGTCATTCCATAACCATGAATAATTAGTACATCTTTGCCGCATTTATTTTTAAATTTCTCTTGTACTTGAATAGTGGCAGCCGCTGCCCCAACCACAACTTGTTCAACCGATTTTAACATGTCAGAGGTAACAAGTGGATGTGAAGCCAAGAATAGCAGTAAGGACGGTACAACAAATAGAACGGTTGGTCGATATTTGACCAACGTTTTTATGTAGTCTTCAGGTGTAAATTTCGGTATTGACACCAAATGACTGCCATCCTTTAGGGCTAAATTTAAAACGCCATTAAATCCGTAAATATGGAAGAATGGTGGAATGGAAAAAATTACATCGCAATGATTTAAATACTCTGGGTTCGTAAATTTACTAATAGCTGGATGGGAAAGTTGTTGTAAATTTGCAACACAATTGAAATGTGATAGCAAAACTCCTTTTGGCAAACCACTTGTGCCTGATGAAAACGGTATTATTGCCACATCTTCGGAATTGATTTCGGGCAATTCTACTTTATGATTTGCCGCCACAAGTGTCTTAAAACTAAAAATATTTTCTCCCAAATTATCAGAACCACCAACCGAAACAGTTCCACGGTATTTTTGAAGGCCATTCTTTAGCACATTGCCCAATACGGCTTCAAATTGAGGAATTGTAACGAGTAATTTAACGTCGGCCATTTTAAATTGTCGATATATTTCGTCTGGGGACAAGAATTTTCAATTAAAGTATTTTTATCAACCAAATCAATTATTACCTGGCGTGTACAGTGGATTGGCAAATGTGACTTTAAGTCCAGCCTCCAGAGCACCATAAATACATGGCGCATATTCCGGTATATTTGGCAAAACAATTCCAATTGTGTCACCACTTTTTAAATTACATCCTCGTATGGCCAACAGGCCTTTGGCAAATTGATATGTCAAATGCGTTAAAGTTTTATAATCATATGAACGATCGGTAACACCACAAGACTGCGTAAAATTTTTATCATTTTTTTATTTAAGGTAATTATACGATATACGATAAATTTCACCAAATATATTCAGGTATTTAAAGGTTCCTCAATCTTCATATATTTTCTACAGTCTTTTTACATCACCTAACGATTCCTTAACGAATTCCTGGGATTCTAAAATAGTCAGAAAACAGACAAAAAAAA
>JANSTW010047036.1:0-13241 GCA_027564275.1 Diadocidia ferruginosa
AATAACAAAAAAAAAATTCAAAAAAGCATTTCTTCCACCCTCTTTCTATTTCATTTATCAATGCTAATAAAAAAAATCATAACATTTTATCGAAAGATGAGCGCTCAAACGTGCATCAAAGTTACCCACTGCATTGGTATCAGTAACCCTTAAACAAAAGCCATAAATATTTTATTATTAGATATAAAATAATTTTTATAATTAATTTCAAACATAAATTTAAGCGAAAATCAACAGCTATCCAAAAATGTTTTATCACGAAGGTCTTTTTTTGGGTCTTGCAATTTTTTAATTACTTCATCGTTAATTTAAAGTGAATTTCAATCGAGTTTTATCAATTTTTCTTAGTCAGCCAATTAAATTAATTTATAAATAGAATCTACTTTCAATTAATTGGGCAATAAGCCTCGCAACAAGCATTCTATATTTATAGAGTGACGACAAGAATTCAATTTCCTTAGTTTTCATTTGTCTAAATTAGATAATTAAAAAATTATCAAGTCACTCGACTATTAAAAATTACGGTTAAAAATTCCAAGATGTTTCTGAAATTTAAAAAAAAGTTTTACCATTAAAGTCCATGTTTAATAATAATAAAAAAAATCAATAAAATAAAATTAATCATTTAATTAAAAATTTCAAACAAATATGCACCTATCTAAAAATGTTTTATCACAAAGGACATTTTTGCTTGCTAGTTTAATTACATTGCTTATTTTTTTATAGATTCTTAAACATGAACTAAATGAGATTTAAATTTCTAAAAAAAACCAAAATACAAAGAAAGTCAAATGACTAGTAAAAAGTTCGGTTATTATTAATTCCTCGATTAATTCAAAATAGTTTCTTTAATTGAAAAAAAAAACAAGTTTTATCATTAAAGTCCATTTTTTGTTATAAATAAATTAATGCAATATCTCATTAAAATTCAATTTTTTTATTATAAATTGCAAACATAAATTTTCCGCTTAAATTGAGTAGACAAAAATGTTTTATCACAAAGGTCTTTTTGTCGCTTGCACGTTTTTAATTAAATTGTTTGCAAACATTCTTCACTTTTTAATTTAGTTACTTCAACAATATTTTAAGAGACTTTCAAGCTACTTTTATCAATCTTAATATTATTATGACCTTCACCAATTGAACGTAGTTTTATCACTAAAGTCTATTTTTTTGCAAGTTTTACTATATTACTTAGCATTAAATAATCTAATTTATATTGCATTTAATATCAAATTTAAACCACATATTGTATTTTAATTTTGATTGCTGTGAAAACTTTCGTACAATTTAACAGGAAATTAATATAGAATATTATCACAGCGACTGATTTATCAAAGTCAACTTTTAATTGTTTCAATAAAAATAAAAGCAGATATAAGTAAATAATTATCAATTTTTTGTGCTAATATATATAATTTATAATAACAGTTAAAAAATAATAGAAAACTTATTATTATTTGCATACAATTTTCTAGTACAATACTATCATATATGTGTGAATAAATTATTTGAATATTAAAATGTGAATTAAAAACTGAAACTACTTACTTACTTACTGTACTTATTATATTAAGAGACAGCACCATTTATATATTTTATCATTGTTATATAAAATAAAATGTGGAAAGTTTGTATTTTATAATAAGTTTTTTTTTGTTAAATTCTCTGACATTGTTGTGTCGTGGCAAATTAATATAATTTTATTATTATATTAGAAAGACAATTTGCATTTTTCTAAATTAACAGCTGAAGTAGATTCGATATTAAATTAAATCAATTAATTTTTCCAACACAACTTTCAATATTATTATACTTCTAAAGTTCTCAATCTCTAACTCCGATAGTTACTTTTTGACGATAACCTTAGCTGCGATTTTGATTTTTTAAAATTTAACATCGAATTAGAAAATAAACCTTAAAAATGCATAAGCTAACCCTAATCATGAATTAATTTGAATTTTAGTCTGCCATATTGGAGCCGCATTTTTGAATTTAAACTTTTTTATATTCATAAATCAACGACCTCAAAAATCCCGTGAAAATTTGTTCATATAAATATTAAATAATCTAAATATTTTCACTTGTCCGCCATATTGTATCCGCCATTTTTTTTTAGTTTTAATTAGATCTGTCATATTTAATTTGTAAATTTTGGCAAGATACAAATGCCTGAAACAATTTGTCTGTATACATAATTTGGAAGTCTTGGAAGTCTGTTGGAAGTCTTTTGGAAGTCTTTGGAAGTCTTTGGAAGTCTTTGGAAGTCTTTGAAAGTCTTTGAAGTCTTTGAAAGTCTTGGAAGTCTTTTGGAAATCTTGGAAGTCTTTGGAAGTCTTGAAAGTCTTTTGGAAGTCTTGGAAGTTTTTGGAAGTCTTGGAAGTCTTTGGAAGTCTTGGAAGTCTTGAAAGTCTTGAAAGTCTTTTGGAAGTCTTGGAAGTCTTTTGAAAGTCTTGACAGTCTTTTGGAAGTCTTAAAAGTCTTTTTAAAATGAAAGTCTGTACGACAAATTTTTTTCAGGTGGTTACCCCCTCGAGTTAAACGGATAAATTAAAAAAAAATCTAAGACATAGATTATAATACGATTTTTAAATTTAATAAAATTAACCAAAATATTCAATATTCAATATGTCGAAAATATCGATGATTCTTTTAAAATATAAAAAAAATCGACGATTTTCCATATAAATATTTTCAATTCGATGAATTTTTTGACAAATTGTCGACCAAATTCCATTTCAAAGTTTATAAATTATTAGTTATTTCACACGAACAGTGAAAAAACTCGAAAAATGAATTAATCAGTAATTGTGTCGTTAATATAGTTTATAAAATAATTTTTTAAAACCCAATATAATTAGCGATATTAAAATCTTGGTTGATATGATAATGAGGAATTTTGTTTTTTAAATTTATTTTTGCAAAAAATGTAATTTAAAATCGATTTATATTGATGAATTGTTGTATGGCGCTGATATATATGATTTGAGTTATGCGAAATAAAAAATCTAAAGTAATTAACGCGATGAGAAAATTACTTTTCATCACCTCCAACTACCAATGTATTTGAAATTATATAATTATAAGCGTAATAAACACAAACATTCAATCAATCAATATAGGTTAAAGAATAAAAACTATTTCAAGATTTATCAAATATGAAAGACAATAGAAATTTTTTACTTTACTTTACAACTATAGTAGAGAGCTAAATAATTATTCTCATGCACCCACCATCGTGTGTATTATTTATTATATTCAACATAATAGTTCAGAGATGGTTTCAGTCAAATATAATCAATACGAGTGTAGGATAGGACTGTTCAATATGTCGAAAAACATCGACATTTTTTTAACATCGATTTATCGACATTTAAAATTCTAAAAGAGCGCTTTTTGGCTACTGGTATTTTTAGGGAGTTTTATTGTTTTTTAACCTTTTTTTTAATTATATAACGACATATCTAAAAATTTTCTCTTCAAAAAATCATCGATATATCGAAAAATATCGACAATTTTTTGAAATATCGAAATATCGATGATTTTTCAATATCTATACCAGTCTTATATGAGATTTTATCAGAATTTCGGAAATCGAGGAAATAATTTCGGAAATCAGAAATTATGGGACAAAATTTTAGCTATTTGTTTCCCATCGGAATTTGAAAGTCCGGCCCTGGCACCTTAATAAAAAAATGTTTTTTTTTGTTACATTACAACAGTAATATTGATTGATATTAAAATAAAAGAAATAAAATAAGGATACGCCTCTTAATAATCATAATAATAATATTAGTTACTCCAACTTATTACTTTTATATTCATAAATGGTTTAAATATAAAAACTCATCAACATCAATAACTTTAGTATACATGTTCGTTCATCATCGTAGCATAAAAGTGCATATAAACATTAAATGGTAAAAATCATAAAAACAATATTTAATAAAAAGAAAATATGCAATTTAAGAGTTTATAGCCGGATTGCATGTAAAATATAAATAAAAAAACATTTAATAAAAATATGAAAATAAATTAAAATCATATATTTTAATGTAAATTAAAAATCATGAATTTTTAATGAACACCCCATACTCTGCTTATATGTAGTGTAAATGTTTTGTGGCCCAGTAAACAATTTGTGCAAACGATTATTTTTTCTAAATTTTAAAATCTCATCAAATCATGGAGTTTAAATCATATTTCCTAGGACATTGACATTTCATTAGATTTTGAATTGAATAAATCGAAATATAAAATTTTTAATGGGATTTTGAAGTTCCATCAAATCAAAGTTCAAATTTTATAAAAATCTAAAATTTTGAATGAATCTTTGAATTTCCGTCAAGTCAAGGTATTTATAATTTTGATCAAATTTGAACCTTTTTAATGAAATTCCGATGTCTGATAATCATCAATGTAGATGATAAAAATTCTGTGATTTTTATTGAGATTTCAAAATTGCATCTAAACAATGTAGAAATTTGATAAAATTGGAAATTTCGAATAGGATTTCGAAATTCCATCAAATCAATATAGAAATTTGATTACATTTGAAGACTTTTAAGAGATTTCGAGGTTCCAGCAAGTAACAATTTTATGAAAGTCGAAGATTTCTAATGGTATTTCGAAGTTCTATCAAATCCATGTAGAAATTTGAAGAAATTAGGAAATTTTTAACGCGATTTCGAATTTCCATCTAATCAAATTTTGAAATTTTGAATAAATTAAAATATATTTTAATTGGATTTCAAAATCCATTAAATCAATGTAGAAATGTTATGAATTTGAGGAATTTTAAATGGGATTTCGCACTTTCACTTTAACCAATGTAAAATTTTGATAGAGATTTTTAATGAAATTTCGAAGTTCTATCAAATTAATTTAGGAAGTTGATAAGAATCGACAATTTAATTTTAAAGTTCCGCATAAAATCAATGAAGACATTTTATGAATTTCGAAAATTTTTATTGAAATTTGGAAGTTAAAGTTCCATCAAATCAATGTAAAAATTTGATTACATGTAAAGACTTTTAAGGGTTTTCGAGGTTCCAATCAAAGTTGACATTTTATGAAAATCGGAAATTTTATTGGTATTTCGAAGTTCGACTATTATCTATGTAGAAATTTGATGAATTTCGGAAATTTGTAATGTGATTTGGGGGTTCGATCAAATCAATGTAGAAATGTTATGAAATTGGGTAATTTTAAATGGGATTCGAAGTTTGAAATCAATGATGAAATTCAAAGATTCTTAACGGGATTTGCAGATTCCATCAAATCAATGTAGAAATTTCATAAAATTCAAATATGTTTTTTATTGTTTAATGCGATTTTGAAGTACTGTCAAATCAATATAGAAATTTGATGAAATTCGAAGATTTTTTTATGGGATTTAGAATTTTCATCAAATCAATGTAGTGATGAGATTTGGAGATTTTTAATGAAATTTTGAAGTACCATCAGATCAAAGTAGAAAATATTTGATGATATTCATCGATTTTAAAAGGGATTTGGAAGTTTCATCAAACTAATATAGAAATTGGTTAAAAATTCTGATGTTTTTAATGCGATTTCGAAGTTACATAAAATCCAAGAAAATAATTGATAAAATTCGGAGTTTTTTAAAAGGATTTGAGAGCTCAATTTCTTCATCAAATCAATGTATAGAAATTTCAAAATTAAGGAAATTCAGAGATTTTTAATAGGATTTCCAAGTTACATCAAATCAACGTAGAAAATTGTTGATATTCGGATAATTTGAATGAAATCAATGTAAAATATGACGAAATTCTGAAATTTTTAAATTACATAACAGGTAAATATTGAAATTTGATGATATTCATAGATTTTATTGGGATTTATGAATTACATGAAATAAATGTTGAAATTTGATGAAATTCGGACTTCGGGGCATTTTATTGTGATCAATGTTGACATATATGATGAAATTCTGAGGTTTTTATTGGAATTTCAAAATTGAAATTTGATGATATTCGTAGATTTTAATAGGATTCATAAATGGCATCAAATCAATGTTGAAATTTGATGAAATTCGGACTTTGGAGGATTTGATTGGGATCAATGTATAGTGTACACATAATATGATGAAAGTCGGAGATTTACAATTGCATCCAATCAATGTAGAAATGTAAGAAAAATTAGGAGATTTTTTACAAGATTTCGAAGTTTCACCAAATCAATGTATAATATTCATGAAATTTGGAGATTTTTAATGGGAGATCAAAGTTTGATCGAAAGTATGTAGAAATTTTTGGATTTTTTCTCAAAACAATAATTTAATGAAGTTCGTGGATTTTTATGAGGTTTTGTAAAAGCTTTTTTCATAAAATTTACTTTTATTAGAATAGTTTTTTTTACCTTTATAAGCTATTGGGACAAATTAGATTCTTTTTCTAAACAAAAAACCGTGGACTTACTTAAAACAAAATTGCATTCTTCAAATTGTTTACTGGGTACCATACATTCATATAATATAAAAGCTTCATGTGCGAATAACAAATTTGTACAAATCACTTTTTTTTATTAATAATGTTATTTGGAAGGTTAATTAAACCTAAAATTAATTACAATATAACTTGTCTGCCTTATATAGCTATCTATACGAGCGATATGAATTCAGATTTCAGACGACTCGCTGTAATAATTTATACAAATTTTTTTTATTCTCTACCGATATAATTAATCAAAAATGTAATTTGTTTTTTATAATAAAAACAATTTTTTATTTTGATCTTTCGACATTTTTGTAGGATTTTTATTAAACATAATAATTTTTAATTCACATCTTCGCGCGCAGCTATAAGAAAAATATTTTCAATTTTTAAATCTTCTCGCTGCTATATATGCTCATTGTTCTCGCACATCAGATCGGAAAAGTTTTATTGTTATATTTTTATAAGATGGAAAAAACACATTAAAATCTCGTTTATGGATGTACATTGTACAGACAGGGATATCTAAATATTTATGTTTTATAATAAATATTCAAAAGTCTTGTGCGTTCATCAATCAAAAATGCGGGAGAGAAAAAATGTGTTTTAATGTTTTGTCCTAACGTTTTGAAAAGGTTCAATGGAAATTATCGCGCGCATCAAAATAAACGATATTTATCTTTTTTTCTCGATTATATTGTTTGAATGTTAATCCTTTAAAATGTTCTCTTATTGTGTTGTATGAAAAAAAACGAATAAAAGAATAATTTATTTTATTAAGATTTTTCTACTATAATTTGACCTATCTGACATGCTGACGAAAAAAATTTTGAATAAAATGAATTTTAATAATTTTATTAAGTTGTAATATAAATGATTGGATAGATGTCACAAATGGTCTAGAAATAATTTAGAATTACCATACATTTTTAATGAGCTTTTGATCATCGTCAATTTGTTTTTTCTGTTACTACTACATTTCTGGATAATTCCTTCGTCAGCACGACGATAGACTGTTTCTATTTTTTTTTTCTTATTAACGCTCTCTGTCACTGACATTCTTTTGCTTTTTATGTTTTATTTGGGATAGTTTTCGATATTTTGCTTTTAAAAAAAATCATCGATATATCGAAAAATATCGATGATTTAAAAAAATATTGATGATTTTCCCTATATTAAACAGAGCGTTGCCAGCGCTTTTGTATTATGGTTGGGTAATTTCTTTCATTTGTTTTTACATTTTGTTTAGAAATTTTCACGATTTGGTTAATTGGGTTAATTAAATGATTAAAATCGATTTTCTTCTAATATCGATATATCGATTTTTAAATGTCGATATTTTTATTCGCTGCATATCGATATTTTTCGGTGATATTATCGACAATTTCGATCTTCTTCTGCTTTTTTGTTTTATCTGAGAATGTTTTCGATATTTTGCTCTTTAAGAAATCATCGATATATCGAATTATTATAAATCGATTATTTGAAAAAAAGAAATATCGATGATTTTTCCTAAATTAAACAGTCCTTGTATCGTAGAACGTTTGCCAGCGCTTTTGTATTATTGGATAATTTCTTTCATTTGTTTTCAAATTTGGTCTAGCAATGTTGACGATTTGGTTTGTTGAATCAATAAATGATTTAAATTTATATTTTTCTAATATCGATATATCGATTTTTAAATTTCGATATTTTTAATCACTGCATATCGATATTTTTCTTAGATATTATCGACAATTTCGATTTTCTTCTGCTTTTTATGTTTTATCTGAGAATGTTTTCGATATTTTGCTCTTTAAGAAATCATCGATGTATCAAAAAATATTGATGATTTAAAAAAGGAATATCGATGATTTTTCCTAAATTAAACAGCTCTTGTATCGTAGAGCGTTTGCCAGCGTTTTATGTTATTAGGTAATTTCTTTCTTTTATAAATTTCTTTATGAGTAATTTTGACGATTTGGTTACTTGGGCCAAATAAATGATTATGTTTCAGTGAGTACAAGCCAAATTTAATTTTTTTTTTGTGCATAGACAAAAAAATATTTATTAAAAAATGAAAAAAAGTCTAAGCGTATTAATTGACAGATATATAATTGAACGTGAATCAATGTAGCCACCTGTCAGTTTTATTCGTAATAAAATTATTAATTCTATATTATCAAATTATTAAAGTTTATTTCATTATTTAATAAAAACGGTCCAAATTCCAGTTTTTTTTATAATAAAACCTAAATGTCGCGTCACATGACTATTTCACAACATATAGTTGCAATTACATTTGTTTTCTTATATAAACAGTTTGGTTTCCTTAAACATTATCTTCTTAAAAAAAATGTAAAAAGGGAAAAGACAAAAAACCTATATATACAAATTTTTTACGAGTTATGGAAAAGTACAAAAAAAACACATATTAGATATGCACATTTTTTTTAAACCCATACAGTTAATAATAACCTATTTACCCAAAGCGTTCCATCATTCTAAATATATGCATGACGTAAGCAGTGGGTGCGAGGCATAGAAAGGGCAAACAAGTATACGTATTTGCTATTTGTATAGAATATAGGTTGTGTTTACAAAAAAAAAGAAAAACAAATTTTATTCAAGTTCCGAATTAAGAAATTACGAGAAAAATATCAGGTTAAAATTTTCAAAAGTTAAGTGGATGTGTTAATAATTCTGATAAAAAAAAATTGCTCGCAATTATTTCGGTTTAAAAGGAGGAAATAATTTAAAAAATACAAACAATTTATATTTTACCAAAAACAACTGTTTTTTAAACAAAATCGAAAAAACAAGTTAAATCTGAATTAAAAAAATCACTAGAAAAATGCCAGGTTAAAAACTTTAAAGTTAGGTATAGATGCGTCAATAATTTTAATTTAAAAAAATTCTTGCAATTATTTCTGTATATTAAAAAAGAATTTATTTAAAAAAAACACAAAAAAATAATTTAAAAAAATTGTGGCGCCTATTACAGTTAACAATAACAAACACACACAGAACCATAACCTAAAAAATTTAAGAAAAAAAACTACTAACCGATTGAGTTTCACTAACCGATTGCGTTTCACTAACCTCTTGTATTTGATTATCACTGACTGGAAGCATTTTAGTTTCGTTTTTTTTTTGGTAATAGAAAATCACAATTTTTATTTAAAATTAAATTTGTATTTAAAATTAGATTAAAATAATTAAATAAATAAAATATTAATTCGCACTGCACTAGATACTAATAATGACTAAATTAAATATTAATAAAAACATAAAAGCTCAACACCGATAAACCGAGATTTTTCATTTATTTGATAAGCGATTATTTCATTGTAAAGGTCTTTACAATACTAAAATCGGTCGAAATCAATTTAAATCAATTTGGTTGGAATTCGGGTTTTCCATTTCTCTATAATATTTATTTAACATTGAATTTAAATAAGGTGAAACGGAATGCTAATATATATCCTTCATCTCGTTTGCTCGTATTAGAGATGAGGATTTTTTTCCATAATATTTACAACACTATAAATGGGATCCTTTTAATATTTATATTATATCCATTTTTTTCTATACCTAAGAAGGGCCAATTTTTATGTGTACGATGTTTCCTTTTATAACATTTTTACATACACTTATGATATTCTGTCCTTTAAATATATTTTATTTCTGTATTATAATCACTTTACGAAGAAATTGGGTTTTTGTATTTTTATGCACATTTTACCAAAAACGACAAAAAATTATAATATCGACCAATAATACGACATTATTATTTAATATTAAAAGATCAAGTAACTAAAGCTATAGGAGAAAAACCGAACTATCTTCAAATTTATGATATGCGGTACTAACTAGGGCAATATAAAAAATAATTTTTCATAATACAACTGCATGCCTCTTCTCGATATTATATTCTAATAAATACAAGATAAATTAACTGCTATAGATTATAATAGAAAAAAATGCAGTGGCGTTGTCATTAATTGTCTCAAAGTTACTGCTTACGATTTTAATGTGAAATTTAAAAAAATCAAAATGGCTGATACAATATGGCGTCTGATATTTTTAAATATTGAGCGATTCGGACGATTTAGTTTTCAAGATTTCGGATAACGATTTTTACATCAATTATATATAATCAATTAAAAATTTTTCGTATATTTGTACGAAACCTCGTACGACGGCTTTTTGTTATTATTATTTTGATGTAAATTTTATAAAATTAAAAATGACAGATCCAATATGGCGTCTGAATTTTTAAAATTTTTGCATATGTGTACGAAACCTTGTACGAGAGATTTTTTATTACGATTTTGATGTAGATTTTGTAGAATTCAACATGGCCGATCCAATATGGCGTCTAAAATTTTTAAATTTTGACATATTTGTACTAAACTCAGTAAACTATTTATTTATGACAATTAATACGGAAATTAGATATATGTGATCTTTACGAGATTTTGATGAAATTTCATTAGATTTTCGAGGTATATTAATCTCATAAGAAAATGTATTGTCTATATTTTTTTTTATTTTAAACGTAACAGCGGATGTGATTTTTACCTTAAAGCATAAGTGATATAAAAAAACGATTTAAATAAAAAATTAAAAAAAAATGACAAAATGAAGAAATTTGTTTTCATGCAGTTATAACAGTTTTTAGAAAAAATATTAATAAATGAAGATTTTTTGTTTTTTTTTTTAAATTAGGATAACGATTTTGAATAAAGATTTTCATAATATTCAAAAAAATGCAATATTTTTATATTTTTATTTATTAAATTCTAAGGAGTGTATCATCATCATAGTGTCCTTTACTCCAAAGCGAGGGAGCATAGGGACCATTTTTACCCTTTTTCTAACTGATACCATGGTTTAAATAGTGTATGCTATCAAATAAAAGGAATTACAAATACCTATCATTTAAAAAAAAAGTGGAGGCAACTCCAACACTAAATGTAGGTGGGAGGGGCAAAACTTTGTTTTTTTTATATTTGTTCTTAGAGGGTTACGGGGCCGAAATAAAAAATGTTAGTGGGTTTCAAGAAAAAGGTAGACACTTGGAGCAGTTATAGCCATAAAAGTTTTAAAGTTAAAGAAAAAGAAACGTAGCACATTAAAGGAGTAGGGTCCGATATTTTTTTTTTAAATTAAAGTTTGTATACTTTTTCCCTTATCAGGATATTGGCGCCCCGAACCCCTGCTTTGTAGTAATTTTCTTATCAGAGGGTTACCACCTCCCCGCACCTCCTGCTAGAAGTCCCTCTTTGTAGGGAAAAAATACTAAAGGAGCAGGGGCCGAGAAAAAAAGTTAAAAATACGGTTCCTGTACATTTTACCTTATCAGGGGGCTGCCTGCTCCCGAACCCCTGCTTTGTGTTAAAAACAATTTTAAAATTAAAGTTTTTCTACTTTTTCTTTTTTTGGAAGGCGGCAACTTCCTCCAGCTTTGTCATAATTTTCTCAGCAGAGGGCTGTCACCTACCAAAATTTGTTATCTCGGCCACGCCCTCTATTAAGAACAAATATATGAAAACAAAATGTTTGTCACTCCCACCTACACGGATTGTTGGATTTGCTCAAACTTTTTTTAAATTATTGGTATGTATAATACCATTTATTTGATATGGTATCATACCCCTTACCACTTCCCCTCCCGCTCAAACCCTCCCAAAATATAATTTTTTTGAAATTTTGACAAACTTTGATCCCTTCCTTCGTCTAATAAGGAGGAGAGCGCCAAGTGTTAAAGTGGTTTTCGTAGTCTGGAATGGCCCCCGCTTCGCGTGCGAGTGTCCGTTAGTAGGGCTGTTCGATACTTGAAAAATATCGATATATCGATATTTTCAAAAAATATCGATTTTCTTCGATATATCGAATATCGAAAAGCAAAAAAAAGGTTGTGGGTTCGAGGCTCGGTACAGTCAAAAAAGCATAAAAAAATAATTCAGATATCATTCGCAGGTGTTATTAAAAAGCAATGGCAGAGGTTTAGAAGTCACCCCATTGATTATCAAAAAATATGGCTAGTGCGAGTTGCTGACAACACTCCACCTTGGATATGGCCGTCAATGAAAACCATGGTATCAGATAGAAAAAAGGGTAAAATTGGACACTATACTCACTGCTTTGAAATAAGGAACACGATGATGACGATTATTTAACTATTAAAAAAAAATTATGATTATAAAACAATAATATCGAATACAAATATCGAATATCGAATGAAAATATCGATATACATTATACAGAATATCGACATTAAAATTATTATTGATATATATCAAAATATCGATTTATCGAACAGCCCTATCCGTTAGGGCCTGGGGCCATAAGCGCGCTAAGGTGTAAATTAGCCAAAATTCAGAAAAACCCCCTTAACAAAAAAAAATCCTCTCCGCCACAGCTTTCAAATCTACTTACATATATTCTATTATTTACATATTTTTATATAAACATACGAAATGTACTGCACATTATTTTATTATTTTAAAATTTAAAATTCTATAAAAAAAATATTTCTGGTCTTTTACAGTTTTAGTTGTAGTCGTGTGTAGATATGCTTTTTTTTGTCTATTTCGGTTAATATTTTTATTTATTATTATTATTATTGTCGAGGATTAAAATATATATGTAAGAAATTTGTTATGTCTCTTCTCTTTTAGCCCATATACATAATAATTTTATATAAGACATATACACAAATATATTATGCTACCATTTCACACTGAGAAAATCAGTCCGAGAGCCCCCCGTAAAACTGGAATGCTGCTATGACTATAATAC
>JANSTW010047047.1:0-13236 GCA_027564275.1 Diadocidia ferruginosa
AATTTTTTGGCCCTACCGAGCCTCGAACCCACAACCTCTGTATATATAGAGCCGTGACTTTACCCACTGCTCCATACAGGTTATAAAATTAGTAATTAATAGAAATTTAGATTTATCAAATTAGCGATGAGAATAATAGTGGCCTGTGTGCAAAAATTGTATTTAATTAAGATATAGCGTATTAATGGTTTTTTCCCAACTCATAAGGTATAAATTGGTACAGTCACTAATAATCCCGCACTTTCTATATGGCTGTGAAATTTCTCTGTGTAGTGCTTCTTGCCTTTATAAGCTTAATGTTTGTTTTAATTCTTGTGTTAGATTTATCGGAGAAGGGATAGTCTGTCTAATTTTCGTCATCGTTTATTGGGTTGCGATTTATCAACATTTTTCAACTTCATGGTCCTACTTTTGCTATTTAAAATTTAAAAAATATCAGCAGCCTATTTATTTGCGTCGTCGAATTGCTTTTGCCCGATCTGTCATATTTCTATTCCGGCTCTTAATTCCCAATTTGTTTCTGGCTGGTTTTTTGTTTCTTCGGCTAGCTTAAGCTACGGCTTCTATGGAGACGTATACGTTGGACGTATACGTATAGGTCCTCTTTTTTGAATGAAATTCATTCATAAAAGAAAAGCTATACGTATACGTCCAACGTATCCATAGAAGCCGTAGCTTTAGGGAATTCCCCGTTGGTGATGTGTAGTTTGCAGAGTTTTAACGACTTTAAACGGGCTTGTGAACAATTTCTCAATATCGATAAAGAGCAGTGATTTGTTTTTTATTTCTATTTTTAGTTTATTTGTGCTTTTTGGCTCGCCTATCGTATGTATTTATTCTTTTGATTTTTTCTTTGATCATCATCATCGTGTCCTTTACTCCAAAGCTAGAGAGCATAGGGACCATTTACCCTTTTTCTATCTGATACCATGGTTTTCATTAACGACTATAGGTGGATTTTTGCCAGCAAAACGCACTAGCCATATTTTTTGGTGATCAGTGGGGCGAGTTTTACACTATATGGGAGGAACCCTATCAGTTGGTATCATATAGGTGGACCAACGGCTTTAAGTGACTTTCGAACCACTGCGATCGCTTTTATTTTTTGGAAAAACACCTGCGAATGAAAGGTGATATAGGCCAGTTGTGATAATTTTTTAATCCTGCCGAGTCTCGAACCCGCAACTTCTGGAACACAAAGCCGTGACGCTACTCACTGCTCTATGCTCACTACTAATTTGTAATTTTCTTTGAGGGAAACTATTAATTCCTTCTCATATTTTCTTCTTTTTTTTCACTATTTGACTTGTGCTGGCAATCGTGTGCGGTTATAATTGCAGGGTGTTTGGGATAACAAGTACTGGATACTTAATATATATATATATTTTTTTAAGTTTTAAACTTTTGTGCTTTTATTTTCTGGTTATGGTGGTGTGTATTTGAGGTGGAATTTTCGGACTGTCAAGGATTCAATTCATTTGTTATTCTATTCAATTATTAGTTTTAAATTTTAATTATTTAATTTTGTTTTTCTTTAATTTTTCTGTATTATTAGTTGATTTTTTTTTCTATTTATAAGACTGTTTTTCTTTATGTATATGCTCTACATCCTTTATATACTAGGCTTTGAAGCCTTTGGATTGTTTTTTTATCGAATAAATAAATATGTTTTAACTTGGAATTTTAGCATATTTCGAAAACCGAAAAAAATATACTTTTTGATGCCATTTCGTCAATTTAAAAGATACAAGTCTAAAATTTTACATGATAATGCAGATTTTTTCAGCATTTTAACTTATATGTGAAAGGGCAGGCTTGTTTTTGAGGGTCCACAATATTCAATATTGCGCTTAAATTTTTGTATGGCGGAATCAATATGGTGTCTTAAATTTCTCTATACAAATTTCTATTGGCTGAATTTCGATTTTTAACTTACAAAATTTAATTGTATGGTAATAACTAAAAAACCATGATGTCTTCTTATTTCTAAATTTATTATTTTGTTTTATTGATTATAATAGTATTTTTGTAAATATTTGTTTTGTAAACAAACAACCAACAAAATCTGTACATCAAGTTTGTTTTATTCTACCGAATTTCATTAAAGAAAAAAATTTACAACAGAACAAAATACATTTAATAAAATTTTTATTATTTTTATAATTAAATTAAATAATATTTTTTTAAAAATCAATTACTATGCCATCGAATCACGCATGTGTTAATGCGTGTGGAAAAAATGTACATATTTCTAAATTAAAACATTGGTTTTTGCAAGAGTTGTTGCTATTCATGTGTATGAGGAATAAAAAAAAATTTCAACAAAAACAATTAGATTTTTCGGTCAGATGCAAAATTAAAACGAGGAAACATTTACAAAAATTGATTTTAAAATTGTTGGTTTATTAATGCAAGCGGTTGCCGAAAGCGTTTCTTTGCTTAATAGTAACTACTACTACCATATCCACTCCATTGACCGTAGCCACTGTAGCTTGAACCGTACTGTTGCCAATTATTATAACCGCCATAACCGTCGCCGTACGCCTGCGATGAACCATACTGATTTGCTGCACCACTGTTGCCATAATAATTACTCGAACTATTACTTTGACCATAATTTCCGTACGAAGATGAATAGTTTGAGGCTGACGATTGGGATTGTGCGACATCCTTTGTGGTTTTTTTGGTCGGACTCTGATCAGAACTGGAAATAAAGTGAAACATTAAAATTTGTAGCTAAAAAGAGAGATTGAGCACTTACATTTTCTTTTTGTGTTCGCTGGCTTTAGTTAGAGCTGTTTGTAATGCACGTTGAGCATCTTGTAAACCTTTGGCTGTTGCGCCGAAATCTTCCAAAAATTCAACTTTTCTTTGAGCAAACAAAACTTTTTGTTCCGGATCAATGCCGTCTCTGGCCATAAACGTATCCATAATTTCGATTATTTCTTTTTCGTCGACCTTTTCACGTTGCAATGCTAAATCGATATTTTGTAGTGCAACTCGTGTGTTTGTCGGATCCTTTTCGGAAGCGGCTATCAATGCAGCAATGCCTGCATCAATGTCGCCCTTTATTTTGTGACAAAATCTTGCATATTTAATGGCTAAGCTTCCGGCAATGTTTTTATTTTTAGCCGTTGCAATATAATGTTCATATAGTTCACTGCATTTTGCATAATCACCGCGTCTTCGTTCCAAATTGATTCGCCTGTAGGCTACTTGCAGCAGATTCGGACAAGTTTTATCTAAATTTACTAAAATTTCCGCAGCTTTAGTTGGGTCAGCGTGACACTCTTCGAATGCTGCCCACATTATGTGTAAACTGGGCTTATCAACATGATGAACGTTACAGGCTCGCTCATACACTTCTCTTGTCTTCTCCAACAATTCGTCGTCATTTTGTGATTCCAAATAACGAATTAATTTCAACCAGAAATCGTCGTACAGTGCACAAGCAATCAAACAACGTTCAAACAACACCAACACTCTCTTCCGATTGCCTTGTTCAATTTCAAAATCTAAATATTCTTTCCAATTTTTCAATTGACACCGTTCCAAAGGTTTTACATGGAAATAGGGTCGTTTAATTCCCTCTTCGTATGTCCAACGAGCTGTGACAGCCGAAACGGTTGCCTTGTGTATTTTACGACGAGTCGACAAGATTTTATCTTTTATTGCCGAAGTTTCGGCTTCGTTACGCACATGATCGTCGGGTTCATCTTCGCCGGGCGCAATACTGGGATCTTCTGTTTCGGCGGCTGTTGCATCTTTTGACTCGGCTTCGCGTATTTCTGCTCGAAGCTTTTTAAATTCTTCAACTGTGACCAGTGACGTTGTTGGATTATTATTGACAAACTCTTGAAAGCTGTAAATTTTTAAATAATTTTAATTCTGATCAATTTTGGGCGATTAGAATCAAAGTTCGGACAATTCTTTCTTACATCCAAGGCATATTTCAATAGAAGATCTTTATCAAAGGACCTCTCTAGTTCATTAGAGTGGGTCGATTGCGATTCCGTTTGAAGATTTTCAAAATTTGAGAAATTCAATTATGATTAAGGTTGAAAAGTTGGTAAATAAAAAAATTAAATTTTGGCATTTAAGGTTTTTTTTATGTTACCGCTTTCGCATTGAGCTTGAAATTTGGACAATTTAGAAAAACCTCTAAATATAACGAAATATCCCAAGTTGGGTATTTTCTACAGAAAATTGTTATATATTTTTTAGCAGCTTTTGAGCCCTACCCATAATTGAAATTCTCAAATCCTATCGTTCGTAAAGAGGAGACAAAAAAAATTATCCGAGTACTTTGATTCCGATAAACAGTGTAAGTACCTATCGAAGTGTCCATTATATCCTTGGGTTGGGGTGGCCAATAGACGATCGTAAATCGCAACAATATTCAATATACGTTTTGCTTCGGTTTCCCATTTGATGTATGCCTCCCACAGTTTATCCGAACGAAACTCAAGACCACAACTGTCCAGAGCCCGTTCGAATTGCGCACGAACGACCTCTTCATTGTCGGGATTGTTTAGCTTAACGTGACCTAAATAGTGAATCCACAAGTCGACCGATAGCGGAATGGCCTTAAGACCACGTTCAAATACCTTTAAACGGAAAAAAGAGAAAAAAACGAGTTTCTTGTTAGTTAAATTTATCGCGAGATAATATTAGTCGACCAACAGCGCCAATTTCAATCGATTTATCAAAATGTTTTAATTTAGTCAATTTTAAATTCGTATTTCTAACATGTTTTTCATCAAAAGTTTAAGATTTATGAAAGCTACTTATAGGACTTATCCAGATTAGGGAACCTAAAAATACCCATCTAGTTTTTCCAGATTATTGATCTACTTCTTCCACATTAAACCAACAAAAAGTATTTTGATATTTAAATTAGTCAAAATCCGTTTAAATTTAAAACTTTTCTTTAAACATTTTGTAAGACCATTTGTTTTGGAAATTTTTATCTAAATTAGACCTTGCTCTTATTTTCAGCTAGACCGAAACAGTATTGAGAGTGTCTACCACGATGCTGACGAGAAGGATACGATCTGTCAGTCATAAAAGTCATAAAGCACGATAGCTATTTAATTTGAATCTAGAGGCGGATAAGTAGAGTACGACCGCGGGCTGGATGCACTGACAGCTGATTTAAGAACTTAACTTATTTAGATAGCGTTGGCGGTGCATAGGTCCACCTGGCGGCAGATGTTGATGGAGGAACAAACTAATACCCTGTTGTAGACCAGCTAAAGTAAAAATAAGAATCCGCATTATCTAGGTTCCAAGACATGCTGGTGTAGAGGATAATGAAAATGCTGATGAGATAACATAGCAATAGGCTTGCCTGCCGTTTTGTGGTTCAAACTAGTTCTTGGAGACTAAGAGTGTCTAAGACGATGCTATCAGTCAGAAAAGCATTATGCTCGATAAAAACGCCTCCCAGATTGCATTAAACTAAACTCTTCCTCAATAAAATTTCTTAGAAAACAACAAAATATATTCTTGTTTTCTCAAAAGAAATGTATGGATTCATCATTACCGAGTTACCGACTAAAACACCAAAAACATGAACATAATTATGTAGAGGATATCAACCCATGTTCATGATTGTATATTTGGCCCAGAGAGCGAAGAGATGACGTTACAACAAGTACATTGCGAGTGTCTTTTGTCGTGCAAGACAAAACATTTTTAATAGCTGTCAGAAATCAAAATTTCCAATGTGCTGGCGTTTATTGAAAGGACTGGTTGCATAACATGTTAAATTCTTACATTCAAGCAAAAAACCAGGTGTGGATTTGAAGTCGTAGCGTCGGTGTCGCGCATTTTTTGGCCGGAGTCGAAATCGCAATAATTTTACCGACTTTCGACTCCGACAATTTTTTAGAATATCTTTCTAGGGAATGTTTAGGATTTTTCTTAATTCCGTTTAAATAAGTCTTTTAAGGTCAAATTGTGGCTTAAATTCAACTTGCAATATATTTTTTTTTAAATGAAATATAATTTTATAATTTGTAGCCCCTTGTGTAGGGGGCTCTAGGCATTTGCTTGTAGAGACTGCCACTGCCACAAACAACATAAGAAATTATGGTCTGCACGATGTGTATTGTGTTTATAGTTTTAAATATTACCGTATTCTAGTTATAGCGAGAGTTATAGTCGGTGTCGTCTTTTGAAAATATCCGGAGTCGGAGTTAGAACTTTTACGTCACGACTCCACATCGCTGCAAAAAACAAGATAAACTTAAATTAGTAGAAAAACTGCCTTTTAATACCACAAGAAACTAAAACCACCGAAAAGCAAAATAAGACAGTTAGATCCACGTAGTTGAATTAGGGAGCTTTCTGATCTCCATGAAGGCTATCTGATCGAGGTCAGTCAGTATGAGCTTCCCCGAATGTCTTACCATACAGATATCACGGCAATCACACAGAAATTTTTTCCATGGATATATGATTTTAGTTTTCATAAAAAATTGTTGTGCTTTGTCCTCATTTCGGAAGAAGAGGGGTTTAAATATACTGATTAATGAAATGCACCGCAAAGTAATGGTTGAGTGGTAATCCCGGATGTCTTCCAAACTGTGTGCATGGCAGAGGACTCACTTGGAAACAACTTTTATATCAGTGAGATTGCCCTGGTTAGCAAGACCAATTTAATTCGATCATTGTATTGGTTTAGAAGTCAGCCGTTCGCCTATATGACACTAACCGATTACTGATTACTAAAAATATAACCGGTACGCCACGAAATTGACCACATTCCACATTAAAAACGGGTTGCCTTGAAAAAATTTATTAATCAGATTCAACACTTCAACAGTGATAATGGTTTAGCTGTTTGTAGTGGCAAATTATTATTACATAGTGCCAGTTGCAACCAAAAACAATTTAATGCTAGACACATTGACAGAAGAAAATGATAGATTGAAAAAGTGTCCGCATACGGCAACATCGCTATAGTCTATGTCGCGGTTGCTATGTTAAATTAAATTTAATGGTGGAAACATAAAAAATGCAGCGGCAAAACAGCCTCGTCAAACATTCTTATTAAAGTCTGATTTCAGTTTCTGGAGGTGCCTACCCTGTTTTGGTTTTTATAGTTTAGTTTGAATTTTTTTTTGCCATACATTTTTTTGCTCGAGCTTTGTTTTTTCGCGGTTATCGTATATTCGTATATTAAGAATTCAGACAAGATGTTCCTTACACTAAAATACATAACTTCTATGAACCTTTCGAGGCCAGATTTTCATATTGCACCGATGCAATAGCGCAGTTAGTTGAGACTAACTAAAACTAAATGAATATTGTAAGTGGGAGGTCTGTGGTTCGAGTATATTACGGCCTAAATTACAATTTCCAGGTAGAAGTTTTTTTCCGGAAATAATGAAATTTTAAAATTACTTCTGAAATAGATTTAAGCTGTATATAACACAGTGCAACACATAAATAAACAAAATTCTGACTAAAATTCTGGGTTTTGATAGTTTAGTTCGAAATTTGTTTTATACCGTTATGAACTTTTTCGCTCAAGATTGGGCTATATCTAGTAAATTCTAAGGAATTACTTAATGCATTCTTCAAACGAAATGCTTTTTACAAATTCACAACTTTTGTACACACATCGAGGATAGATTTTTATATTTTCGGCATGAATGCGTGTTTTAATGCACATTTTTCACACTTTCGACCATATCTTACTCACAAACTGTGCATATTTTAGCATTATCACTGTTTTTAATTAAAATGTTCTCTGTATAAACACGAATAACTTTATAAAACGTTGACGGCATTTAATGCTAATTGGAATTATGTTAAAGGATCAGCCGCTTAAACCAACCAAACAAACTATCAAAGTGCTAATAGGGTTTGCTAAATTTGGTGGGCACTTCCAGAAACTGAAGTCAGAATTTAGTTCACATTTTATGTGTAGAACTGAGGTATTATTATTGCCTTTAATTAATTAGGCTAATATATAGAGTGATAATAATTGCATCTCAAAGAAATATAGAAAAATTTATCCTTACAGATAATTTATCACAAATTTTAAGGTAAAAACTATATTGCTGAACGAACAGTTTAGCATTTCTCGTAAAAATCATAAATTAAATGTTAATAATTTAATCTTATTTATATTAAAATTAAATATTTCATTTTACTTACATTTGACTCTATAGAATGAATATATTAAAATAAACCAAAAAACATAAATTTATGTACAAATTAATTTTCACATTAATCATTTTTCACAGAGAAAATTTCATCACCATATAAAATGTATAAATTATATTACATATTTAATATTTCATAATTGCATTACTATATTGTACTTACATTGCAAAACTACGTCATGTCAGCTAAATTGCTTTTTGGTTTTATATTAAATTAATTTTTTTTCTTTAAGAAAAATTAAATAAAAAACGAAATTCGTAAGGTTTCTATTTTGTTATTGCCGCGGTTAAGGAAAGATTCGGAACTGGGATGTTGATTTAATTACATTTGAAATTTTAACAAAATCCTACAATGTTCGGTTTAGTAAATAATCTAAAGGCAGTCAGGAACCGACCTATTATTAATAAAATAACCGCTTCCGACCATAAATATAAAAAAGAAATTCGTGTCTTGAGCTGGACAGAATCTGATGGGAACTAACAGGAACTTCTTGACTTGATCCGCTATGATCTAAGACATTAATTAACAGCAATCCCAGAGTATTAAACTATAGAAACTCTGCCCTACTGAAATTTGGTCAAATCCGTCTACTGGTGAAAACGTTCTTTTGTGTTCATATTTTTGGTCCATTTCTTCTAATAAAAATCCACTCATTGACCTAGCGATACAATTTAGAAAGAGATGATGTGACACACGCAATTTGGGGAACAAAAACGACAAAATAAGACCCATAAATTTTTACAGAAAACTACAAAAATTCGAGATAAATTCGATCATCGATCAAATCAAATTGATTTTGATGGAATCAAAATTTGATCGAATAAAAAAATTGATTTTGATCGAATCAAAAGTTGATCAAATCACAATCTGATGAAATCAAAATCTGATTGAATAAAAAAAAATTGATTTTGATCGAATCAAAAACCAAATTGATTTTGAACGAACCAAAGTTTGATTGAATAAAAAAAAATTGATTTTGATCGAATCAAAATTGAGGGAATCAATTTGCCTATTTGATCAAATCAAAACTCTGATTTGAAAGATAATATTTTTTATGTGAATTTTGAACCAACATAAATCAGAAAATAGAAATCAGGAAATGTCACTTTACACATTTTTTAATAATTAGCAACGAAAAGGGCTTTTTTTAATACTATCCTTCTTCTAGTAAAATCTAACTCGACAATATAACTTTCCGTATCTGTTTCGTACTGTTCATGATACATAATGATATCGGATTCATATGCATCTAAATTATTTCTGATTTTTGGAATTTTCATATTTATTTTAAATTTCATTGAAGCTGAAGTTTTGTTCTTTGTTCTTCAGGGTCATGTGTCATTTTACAACATGCAATGTGATTCGATCAAAATATTTTTCTTTGATTCGATCAAAATCAACTTTTTTTTTGATTCGATCAGATTTTAATTCTGATTTGATTTTTGATTTGATTAAATCAAAATTTGTAAGTCTCTGTATGGCATAATACTAAATTGAAACATCCATTTTGGTTCCTATTTTTCTTTTACAAACATTTTGTATGGCACCTCTTTCCCTCTCTGAATGTCTAAAAGACCCACCCTCAACTCGATATACTTTAAAAATGCTAAATTGAACATTTTGTCGATCGAAAAATGCTGAAAAGTTAAATGTTATTAATTAGTTCATCTTAAATACTAAAAACAAAATTACATGCTAATATAACAAAATTTACAATTAATTTCATATAATTCATATATAAGTCCACACAATATATTTCATATAAGTTCATTTTGTAATTAATTATATTTGTAATACTTACTATGGAATTCTACCCCACGCGAATTCGAAACCGACAAAATTGTGTATTTATAGTAAATTTCGCAAATTAAATTAACATTTCGAAAAGTTAACCGGTTACAAGAAGAAATCATATTTAAATTAAAAAAAACTAAAAATTATTTAAAAAAATCCAGATGGGACAATATTGACCAAGTTTTTTATAGAGCTGGCAGCTGGAGTTGTTTCAAATTTAGGTACATGAATGCTGTTCCTTAGGATGCGATCGCATACGGCCATTTAATAAAGAGACATTTCAGACTGACGTTGATCTCACATATATATTGTCGTTGAGAAGGAACATTAATTAATGTTTGGACTTATGAATTAATTAATTAAATTTTGTTGCTCTTTTTTATTAAAAATAAATAAATAATTTTTCTTAATTTAATTTGTAATAATTTCAAAAAAACATCAAAAAATCACAATACGTTTCATATATAATTTCATTAATAATGTATCATAATAATATGTTGTTGTTGTAGCGATTAATGCTTTTGTCACAATTAAAATTTCGAATTTGATTTTTTTTTAATTTGCAAAAAAATGTCGATAAGAGTAAAAAGTTTCGTGTTGTAGGCATCGTTTTAACATTATTTGTGTTTTTCTCTCGAAACTTGAATAATTAAAAAATGTCTTCAAATTTCTCAATTATTTAAAGGAAATTGAAATTTGCTCAAAACAATTCGATAAACTTAATTTATTTTGAGCGGCTATTTATTCGGAGTAAAGGCGAAAAATAAAAACTAAACATAAGACTTAGTACAATGTAAATTGTGACTTTTTTTATCCCACCAACGTCCAAAACAGGAACTATTCATATGCAACATATAGGCTTGAGCGAAAATAATATTTTAATATATTTTTATTCTCTGGTTATTTACTCCAATTTTCATAATTATTACGATTTTTGTGGTTTTATCAAAAGTTTAGTGAAATTTCTATTTGAAAAAATGCTATTTGCATGTCCGTTCCAGACGCTTTGAGTTCAAATTTTTCCGAAATATTTGCATTCCAATTTCTAAAATCACATCATCCACAATCAAACGATTGTCCCGCACGAAACTTACTCATCTTGCTACAATTATTATTAATCCAAGGAAAAAGTCGAAATTTCAATTGTGACATCCACATTCCACTGCACAACGTATATAACAAATAATAATTTATTATATAATTCATAAATAAATGTATAAATAATATAACGTTTCGTATATTATCTAGTAGGAGGCGCTCGTGTGCAGAATAATAACAGCAAACTGTGCCCCTGAGCGTAAGCTGTAGGAATTAGAATTTTTGTTTGTATATTTTGTCAAAGGTTGGTATTTAAACTAATTAATAAAATATATTATGTGCTAACTATACTCAAAAATTGTCATTTTAGTATTGAAAAGTTCGATATTAGAAAATAAAAAGAAAATGAAAAATTTATATTCAAATGACAACTTACCTCTTCACATTTGTCCTTGTTGCCCTTGCGCTTTTCATAGTCGGCATATTTACGCCAATAACCGTAACAGTATGGATAGTGAGATAGAAAAGCATCGTAGGCGTGACGGGCCGCTTCAATGTCATTCTGCAATGAGATGGTTTTTGTTTTTATTTAATAACTAAAATTTAATTTTGAATTGAATTTATAGTATTAGCATTTTAGCAGTGACTTTGTACTATTATTAGACAGCAAAAGAAGACAATAGTAGCATCGATATGGTTTTCTTGATTATTTGTAACGATTATGGTAAGAACATTGTGTAAAATTGATAAAAATATTTGAGAATCAATTCAAATCGAATAATTGACGGCTTAGATAAATTAATCTTCATTAAAGTAAAGGAAAATACCGAATTCTGCTTGTTAGAAAATAGTTTTAAGGTTGAACTGTAAATCTAGATTAACTCTCTAGCGGGTGCATGCGCCGAATCGCCTATGTCCGAATTTCCTTGCACCAAATTGCGGTGCTAGCACATGCTCCGATTAATGCCGGGGGTCGAAAATACCACCTAATTAAAATTAAAAATGTATATCCAGGGACAGATAAGAGATAATAAGATATCAAGATCAAGGGACCAGTGTAAAAAGGACTAAAAGTTCACTTTACTGGCACAGCCCCGAAAAATGCTCTGCTATTGTTGGGTTAAGGTTTAAGTCTTTATGGAAAAATAAAAAAATTACACATTTTGATGATAATATTTATAGAAATGATAAATGTTTTGGAGCTTGGATGGAAACCCCAAAATTTATGGTGGGGACTTTTAAAGTTTGTATGGAATTATTTAAAAAATTATACATTTTGATAATATTAGAAATAAATTTAAAATATAGGAACAAGGCTAATCGGTCAACGAAAAGTAAATACTTTTGCAATATTATTAAATCAAGCTTTCGCCTGAGCTGAACATAATGAAAATGTATAATTTTTAATTTAATGTTTGAAAATGTTTCTAACAAACTATAACCACCCTAAATTCGATCCAAAAGAAGCATTATCAAAATCTTTAACTGGGGCTAGGACTTGATATTTTTTAAACTCTTCTTTTGTTGTGCGTTAAATGTGTGAAAACTCAGCTTGGCACGCAATATATTAATAGGATTTTAGCATGCTTAGCTCCAGATCAAAAAAATGTTTGTGGAAGGCGTCCCTAACAACCCACAAATAACAGGTAATGTTATCATGTGTTGGACCGTTAAAGAAAACTTACTTCAAAGAGTGGTTCTTAAAAGGATGTCAAAATGTTGGTATTTTTTATAAAAATGGAAAATCAAACGGAAAAATGTTTGTGGAAAATTGAAGAATTGGAAAATCATGTAAAGCTCCTAGTTACATGTTTCCGTGAGTTTCTCTACCAATGCAAGTGCAGAAATCGCGAAAAATGTTTAAGAGCCTGCCTGCTCCGTTCTTTAGCAAAATTTTGGTTTAATTCAATCTAAAAATTTTTCTTAGAGTGAATTAAACCAAAATTTGGCGAAATCCGCGAACTTTTTTATGTTTGGTATCAGACAGACGGGCGGATTTTTTTCTAGTAATTGTCTGAATCATAAAAAGCAAAAAAAAACAACAACATATAATTATGCAAAATAAAATTGGCTTTTGAGTCATATAAATCAGGGTCAAGATCTGTAGTGGAAGTTTGTAAGAGGCGATCGACACGACACGCCATGCGTACGAGTAAATCGGTAGTCTGTACCTTTCTTTTGCAGTCGAACGACACGACAAACAGTCGTAGACTAGTTTGTCATCGC
>JANSTW010047058.1:0-13234 GCA_027564275.1 Diadocidia ferruginosa
AAAAAAAAAAGCATTTCTTCCACCCTCTTTCTATTTCATTTATCAATGCTAGTAAAAAAAAATTATAACATTTCATCAAAAGATGAGCGCTAAATCGTGCATCAAAGTTACCCACTGCATTGGTATCAGTCACTCTTAACTAAAATCCGTCAATATTTTAAATCATCCGTTATTAAGACATGAAAAATTGTATATGAAATGGTGTATATAAATCGATAATTAATATCGATGTTTTTTGTAATATATCGATGATTATATGATAAAAAATTATCCTCATTTTGTAGTTTGTTTTCTCTATAAATATTATCATAATCAACTCATTCATATAGAAAAACTAAAAAAAATCGTTCTTCTCGCCTCGTAGAATAACATTTTTCTGATTAAAAAATATTTATATGTCTTTTCGGGAACCGCAAATTTTTAAGAGCTTCGCCCCACAAAGTTTAAATAAAGCTCAGGCTGCTGCGAAGCGCTTAGAATTTTTTTTTCGTTAAAGACATAAATGAATGTTTGGTTTATGTGGGCTCACTTAAGGTAATCTGAATCAAACTTTGGTATTAATTAAAAGTATACATTTTTGTTAAAAAAATGTTCACGCTTCGTGCGTGATTCTAATGTGTGTACTGTATGCCGTATGGTATGGTTAGACCGTGAAACAATCATATAATTTAATTAAATGGAAATGAACAATTATACATATATAGAGAAACATATTCGTAAAATATTTTTAACATTTACTTAAATGAAAAAGAAATACACATTGCATGAATATAACATACATTTCTATATTGGAATATCTGAAACAACAAGTTTTAAGTACTTAGAAAAATTGTAACGTCCTAATTTACGATTTGTCCGGTGCAGCATTTCGATTTGTATAGATAATAGACTAAAAACCGGTCAATTCAATCACAGAAATTGATTTTTGTCGTGGATTTGAAGCCTTGATTTTAAATAAATAAAATTATAGCAGATTGACTAAGTGCTCGATACAATTCGATAGAAGCTTGTAAAACAATTTTAATGCTATAGAAGGTAATTTTATTTGTTGATTTTTTTCATCCAATTCGGTCAATTTAAATTTTTGACAAGAATTTCTTTATAATTCCATGATTTTTCTGATTTCTTCTCAAAAATTTTTTAATTGACCTAACTCGATAGCAATTCGATAGAGGCTTCTAAAACTATTTTAATGCAATAGAATACAATTTTATTTTTTAATTTTTTTCATCCAATTCGGTCAATTTAATTAAAAAAAAAATCCTTTATGATTTCTTGATTTTTCTGATTATTTCTCAAACATTTTTTAATTCACCTAACTTAGTAGTTCTTCGATAGAGGCTTGTAAAACAATTTTACTGCTATAGAAGGCCATTTTATTTGTTGATTTTTTTCATCCAATTCGGTCAATTTAAATTTTTGATAAAAATTCATTTATAATTCCTTGGTTTTTCTGATTTTTTCTAAAACATTTTTTAATTGACCTAACTCGATAGTTATTCGATAGAAGCTTACAAAACAATGGTAATGCTATAAAATTGTATTTGTTAATTTTTTCATCCAATTTGGTAAATTTAAATTTTTGACAAAAATTCCTTTATAATTCCATGATTTTTTTGATATTTTCTGAAACATTTTTTAATGGACCTAACTCGATAGCAAATCGATAGAGGCTTTAATTTAATATTTAAATGAATAAATTAATTGTGAATATTATATACGTTTGTACTCTGTAATATATTCTAATGAGTGACTTGACTTGCTCAAATACTCCGAATAAAATTTATTATATAAACAAAAATCCTTGAGACAGTTCCTTGAAACGAGTTATATTATCATATTTGTACATACTTTTTCTTTCGGTCTTTATAATTTTATTTTAATTTCAGCCTTTTAATTTATTATTTTTATTTATAAATAGCTGATTTTGTATATAGCTTTTGACATGCAAATTGTTCAATTCATTGTATTTAGAAAAAATCTGTAAAATTCTCAAGTGTGGGCTGTCTTTCAATTTGTATTTTAAAAAAAGGGAACAAAAAAATTAAATTAAAACAAAAGTATAATTAAAAACGTGGAACGCTAATTTCGTATACGTAATAGATTTTCCTTGAAATGATTAATTATAACGTCATGGTTATATAAAATGTATATCTGGAATAAAGGATTTTCATCTTTAGTGATGCGATAAATATACTATAACGAACGTGATTAATATAGAACAAAAGAATGGTTCTTTTTGTACGCGTTTATATGAAAGGACAAGCTGCTGTGTATGTGGGTAGTGTTAGTCAGTTAGCTATATAAATCCTATATATCCTGTATACATAAGAGAACATTCATTTTAAGTGGCTTTTGTAATCTTGCTTTATTATCTATTTTCAATTGAATTGACTATTATTATATAAATATTTATATAGATAATAATATTTATTGTTCAGATATAAGGATGTCTAATTAAGTGTTTGTCTTCACTCTATTATAATTATGTTTAGATTATTATTAAATTCGGAAAATTCGTTAGCTATATATTATTATGAAAAATGTCTTTAAATTATACTTCTCATTTATGCTCTTAAATAATAATTATTGGTTTTACACATGATACTCAAACTAAGCACATTTGATAAGCTTTTTCGATTCCTTTGGGCACATCGTAGCACCATCATAATCAAATAGGACGTTGTAACGATGTTTCGGCACAAAAGTAGAAAATAGATGAAAAACGCCCTCATTAAAAATTTAAATTTTATTAATATACCCGAAAAATTTATATAAAATTCCCAGATATTTTTACCAAATGTTAATTTTTGTATATATCCATAAAAAACTGATATACATACATAAATCATCGTTTTTTATTATTAATAAAATTCTAAAATGAAACATGTTGATATTAAATTCTAAAATTAAAAACTATAGAAATTTGTATGTAAACGGAAAAAATGTGTGTTGACATCTTGTTAGACATAAACCAATTATTTTGAATTTTTGTCATTTTCATAGTCCTTTTTGTAATAAATTCAATTTTAATTACATAAATATCTGGAAAATACTTATACAAAAACACTTGTTGGATATCCGAGACGTGCGTCATGTGAACTATAATGTATCTGTTATAACAAATTTATTAATATTAAAGATATACTGAATTGTATTTTGATATAATAAATTAAAATGAACATTTTCATATTCAAATAAATATTTTAACTCTGGTATACAATGTATATAATTAATAAAAAATCTTGTAACAGTATATGGCTTGAATAATTGAATAATAATTTCCATTAATTTTATTTTAAAGTGAAGGAAATTTATTGCAAAACATTCCAATATTCCATAAAGCTCGCTACACTGTCTAGTCATATCACAGTCTTTACGCAATATTATTAAGCAATAATTTATATACCTTAAATATAAAATATTTTGTACAAGTATTTATTTATTTTAAAGGATATTCAATTATTTAGGGCTGTCTAAAAATAAATAATATCCATGCTGGTAATTAAATATTTTACATTTTTCTATAAGCATATTTTATGGAGCAATGAGAATTTTATATCTTATGGAAATGAAAAATGTATTCGTTTTTTTTCGTTAAATATCATTCACTTTTCATACTCTGGAATAGTAGAGCATTGATTATATTATATAACATGTTTTGTACATAAAATAACATAAATGCTGTATTTTCAAGTATATCGCATAAATATTGTTATCGTATTTTTCTCAATGATTTAAAAAATAAACTGCAGTGAAATACGTTTTTTTATCGTCATCATCAAAATTTATATAGTCAATTGTTTATGTGGCGTAATTTGTCATATCGATCGGTTTTTATTTACAAAATACAAAGCTTGTATAGAGCATATAAGGTTTGTCAAAACCTGAAATTTCGAGAAGAAAAAAAAATTCGGACTGGAAAGTGTCTGCCAAGCAGATATAGTAGTGCAATTCATATCTGTCGATTAATAAATAGGCGGAAGGGAGGAGGGGGTTTAGGAAAGATAAATTATATTTCCTTTTTAAATTAAATTATAAGGCACAATTAGTTTGTCTCTTAATGTGTCAGTTAAACCAATTGTTTGAATTTTTTTTTTAAATAAGCAAAATACGATAATTTATATTGTGAACCATAGTATCAAAAAAAAAAGTTTAAAATGGTAAAAAAATAATAATAATAAATAAAATAAAATAATAATAATATGTTTAACAAATATATTCGCAGATACTCAAATCACTTATTTTTGAAATTTGACTGGTAATTAATACAATTTTTTTGCTATTAATTAGGTTCACCCACAACAACTAACATCATGTGAATTGGAATCAATGTTACGTGACATAACCCAACCGGATAATATAAATGAACTTCATGTACGTATTTTTTATAAATTTTTATTTAATAAATTTTACCAATTTCCAAATTTAATACATAGGCCACCTCATTACGCAATCAATTAAGAAATTTACTTGAAAATAACAACTATGATTTAACCTCTCTATATGAGGCAGCCGACGAACAACAACCCATAGAAGATGAAAAACGTTCTCTTAGTTCACTGGCACGCAGTGGCATGATGATAAATGGTGGTGGTAAACGTAATATTGGTTCATTGGCAAGGATGGGATTTTTAAAATCAAACGACGACACAATAAAACGTAGTATTGCTACATTGGCTAAAAATGGACAATTGCCAACATCTCGAGAACCAGAAACTGATGAGGATTCATCGAGCTCTTCACAGTGGGATAAACGAAACATTGGTTCGCTGGCTCGATCTGGTTTCACATTCGGTAAACGTAATATTGCTAGTTTAGCTCGAAGCTATCAGTTGCCATCGTATAAACGTAACATTGGATCAGTGCTAAGGGGTACTGGGATGAGAACGGGTGGTAATAAACGAAACATGATTCCCATTTATGATGATTACTATAAGAGAAATGTGGGAGCATTAGCAAGGGATTGGTCTCTGCCAAAGGTGCCGACTAAACTAACGTTGAAGCGTGAAATCGGTTGTGAGTATTTGGAAAGTGTTATTTAGATAGTTTAATCATATTGAATTTTCTATCAGACTCAGCAACTCCAAAACGAAATATTGGTTCATTTAAAAATTCACAAGGACGCATGAAACGAAGCATCGCTAACAACTATTATGATCTGGATGAACAGAGTGAAATTCTCGAACCAGTCTATCAAACGTCACAGTTAAGCGATGACGAACTAAACAAAGTTTACAGTGAACTTTATCCATATTATGGGGTTGGAAGTGCCGATATTCAAGAAGATAAACGATTTTTGGGTAAGTTTTCTTAAAATATTTCTTAAACTTTTTAGGTTGTCTGAATGTAGGCGTTATTGAAAAATATTTTTTTCATTTTTGTAACTTTCAAATTTTTCAAAAAACAATTTTTATTTGAGATGATGATTGGAGCATCAACGATGGTGATTTAGGTGCAGAACAGCAATTATTTCCAAGAGCCGAGAAACGTAACATTGGTTCATTAGCTCGTCAAGGGTTGTTAAGATCTGATCTGAGTAGCTATGTTCAACAGAAACAATACAGTCAACGGCAGGACAAACGACATATTGGAGCCCTAGCTAGGTCAGGCTGGCTTTCAGCATTTAGACCTGTTCGTGGCGGTCGATTCAGTCGATCTGGCAGGGCTAGGTCTCAAATAGTAGGAAGTTGTTTGTTTGCTTGTTTTAATTATGCGTTTTTATGTTTCACCCTTGCAAATATTTTTGATTTTTGTTGTATATACTTTTTTGTGAAACAAACTATATCTAGCTAAGTTTAGCTCTAATTAGGTAAATATATCAACTCCTTACTATACAAAGCGATCATTTTTTGCATGATGTGTGTACACAACATTGAACTATATATAGATTAGAGAACAGGCAATACTTATAAATCTACACATTTTGATTTTACGTGTTTAGTGATTTTTTAAATTATTTTGTAACCAAATTTTTTAAATTAAATGCAAAGTTTTACAATTTGAGTTTAAATTCGAGTCATACAACTTTAGTAAATGGGCTGTTTTTTTTTTAATAAATGTTTTAAACTAACAAATATTTATTTGTCCTTGTACCTTTCAGGGCCAATTTTACAGTCAGAGTTTAAAGTCAAGTTTATAACTGAACTATATCTGTAATTCTGTAGTTTAACTGAACAGTTAAACTGAAGACTAACTAAACTAAACAAATAAAACTATTGTTAATTTTTTAAAGTTATTTTTGATATTTATAATTACTGTCTTCAATTTTAGTTTCTATATATCGAGTTTAAACTCCGACTGTAAAATTAACCCGTATTTGTTTTTGTTTTTTTAGTTAGTGTACTTATGTCCTATATACTTATATATTCTAAAAATTAATTTTTCTGTTGGAGCAATATCCAATGATCAATTTAATAAATATTTATTTTAGCTTATAAGATTGATAAGCAAGAATTTTTTTTTGTAAATTTATTATTATCCCAACAAATTTGTTATAATAATTATAAAATATTGACTTTATTTAAATTGCCTTACTCCAGTTTTAAACATAAATGTTATCCACCAACCGCATCGCTTTCAACATTAATTACATAATAGAAAGTTTAGATTAATGAAACCCGAAAAAACCTTAATAATTTACTAAAATTACCACAAAACAACATTGTTCATAAAATATATAAATTTTCAAATTCTCATCCGCAGCCAGCTATTTAAATAAATAGACATAAATTTTAACCTTTTCCTGTAAATAAATACAAAATTTTAAACATAAACTTTTAAGCAAAACCTCAACGAAAAAAATGTTAAACTTTATAAGCAACATTTAATTATAAAATGTCTCATTCTCGCCTCGCCCTCTGCATTATATTATTACTTCTTTGCAAATACCTTTAAAATGCAAGAAGATATAAATGTGAATACAGAGAAAATAACGTAAAGAAGAAAAAGAAAATTTATTAAATTAAATATATAAAACCGACAATACAATTTTCACATTTTCTTATACGTATAAAAGCTGGCTATACAAGATAATTTGACATCCGGTTTAGTTGTAACATGGCATATCTTCATCATTCTGTTCCATTTCCACCCATCTCCATTTACTCTCCGCATATAAAAAGAAACATTTAGAACATACACATTACCCCCGCCCATCTAATATACTTTAAATTTCTAAATAAAGCTTCTTTTTGGAATGTTTGGAAGTTATATTGTTGTTGTTGTAAATGATGAGGGTTCAAATAAATTAGCTAGAGTTTATATTACGTCATATATTCAATATATGTGTATGTTATAACATACATATGTTACATATGTTACATATTTGTACAAGGAATCAACGAACAAAATAAATAACAAGACGATTAAATCAACATATCGATCGGATAACGAAAATACTAGTGTGATTTTTTACAAATTTATCTAAAATAATGTGTAAACCTTTCATGTGACAGCAACTTTATATTAAACTTATATAAATAATTTGACAATGACGTTTAAAAAAATATAAAATTAAATAAATATTTAGAAGCTTTTGTGCTTTTTGCGATCCGTTTTGTATATTACCTGTATTGTCCAAATACAAACACAAATTAATTTTGTAGATATAAATCTAGAAGGTATTTAATGTGGGTATAATATTAATAATACATATCCTTTAATAAAAAATTCCATAAAATATGATGGGATATATTATATAGATAGATGAATCAGTATATATTCTATATACTATATAATATAATGTACATTGAACATTAGACTGAGACTTATTTGTTATGGAAATTTTTCTTTATATACAGACAAACTATTTTCAATTATGTAATGAAGTATTGAAGAAGAGTCTTTATCCAGTGTATTGTTTTAAAATTTCTAACTATTTTTTATTAAAATAAATAAAATATTTTTTTTATTTAAATAAAACCAGATTTGTTATATATTCTGTACCGAAAATCGTGAGTTCGATGTTCCGTATGACAATTGACGATTTTTGCACGTAAAATTAAATGGGTCAACGACTAGGGTTGTTCATATTAAAGTATTGTTTTGTTTAAACTGGTAATGAGACTTCAGGTATCAGAATTGAATTGGAAACTATTGGATCAGAACCCAACAGAAGAAAATAAGTAATATTGCTATCACGACAAAAAATCAGATAAATTTTAATACACTTTAAATTAATTAAAACAAACTGAGAAGAGTCAAAAAATCAAAAACATGAATTATGTCCCTTATTATAACAGAAATAACGTCATGTAACTTAGGGAAAACAAATTAAGGCGAAATCTGTCAAAATAATAATGCGAAATATTAACAATTAAAAAGTACAAATATTTTCGCCTAAAAATTTTCATCCATGTTTCATATTATTTTATTCCCGCCGGAAAAGGCCAAAAGCAATAAATTTGAAATATTAATGTTATAAGGACCAGTCTATACTGTATGAGTTTATACATTGTCGTATACTTCAAGGCAAAATTTTAATATTTATTATTATTATAACATCGTACTGCAAAAATAATGTTTGGTTGAAATTTTAAAAGGAATTTCTAATATTTAAAAAAAATATATTTCACTATTATAACTATTGTATTTAAATATTTTATAGTAAAATCAGATGAATATATCTATATCAAAAGGTTGTGGGTTCTAAGCTTGGAAAGACCAAAAAAATTTCAGAACTTGGCTATCACCTTTCATTTGCAGGTGTTTTAAAAAAGAACGATCGTAGTGGTTCGGAAGTCACTCAAAGCCGTTGGTCGACCTATATATGATATACCAACAGATATGGTTTCTCATATAGTGTAAAATCCGCCCACTGATCACAAAAAAAAGAGTGGAAATGGTCTCTTTGCTCCCTCGCTTTGCATGGAGTAAAGGACACGATGATAATGAAAACAAAGGATAATAAATTAGAATATTGTCTGGATTTTTGTATACCTTTCCTTGGGACTTGAGTCATCAAATCTTTCTTAATCATGTATTTCATTGAATTCTGTACATTACTCCATTTTTATTCAGGAAACTATGTAGAATTTAAATATAATGGTTTCATAAAGGTAAAGGGATACAAAGTATTCATATAAAAAACAAATATTTGAAAAATTTGAATAAACAGAATATAAATTGTATATATAGGAAGGATTCTGTTACATTTTTTCGCAAATATTTTTTTTAAAGTTATGTATACAAATTTAGATATTTTTTTATATTTTGTAAAAATTGAGATATTTAAAGGTTACAATTTCATAAAATTACCTTTGCTTTAATTTAATTTTTAGATTTGTCTGTGCTATCCTTAAAAAAAAGTTTAAAAAAACGATGCTCTTGTAATATATAAATAATTTAAACTTGTAAGTGAATAAAACTTAAGCTTTCTTTTGTATACATGACAAGGATCATCATACATTTTAATTCGCTTAATGTATATTTATTTATACTCAAATTTTTATAACATCGCTGATCGCAAGGGTGGACCTTTAGGCTATTTTTTTTATTTTTTTTATTTATTAAAAAGTAAAAAATGTTCCTGCAACGTATTTAATAAATTTATCAAGTAATGTCGCTCTCACAATCACATTTTCAGTTTTCAGTATTCAGTTAACATCATAGCAGGTACACTTCTGTCAAACTAAAAAAAACTGAATTATCTTCATCATTTCGTTTAATTTTTCAATAAACTAGGTAATACCAGCGGCGGCCCTACTTTTAGGTCTGATGGGGCCTTGCCCCATCTGTTTTAACTGAGAAATAATATATTTTATTAGTTATTAATTATTTTGTTTTATTTTTGCTTTAAATGATTTAAAATAAAATAATAAATACTCAAAATCAATAGTTATTTTATAAACTTAAATAAAAAATATTCGAAAATAAAACAACAAATGATATTTAAACTTTGGTGTAAAAAAAGTCTACTTAATTTGTATAGACTCAATCCAAAATTATCAAATAATAAAAGAAAATTGTACTAGATTATACCTAGTTACTTATATTTAGTTCAAAAATGGGCCAGTTTTATTGTGATAGTATTTTATATCAGTTTTTTCTATATAAAAATTATGTGCTAGTATTAGTGTTTTAATTATATGCTGAAAATAAGATCCAGGTGCGATCGGTCCTATGAGTGTATTTTTGAGAGAAAAATATCTTTGTAATGCTTTACACTGAGCATTTCAATATTTATTCCTTTGTTATAACACCTTACAAATGTTTTTTTCCTTCTAATATAATAGACAAGATGGAATTTTCATTCACGTGCGGTTCGAACTGTATATGATATGAAGGTAAATTTAATCCAAGTTTTTGATAAAATTATTGCCAATAGCAATTTTATATACATATTCGGGACGCCACTGAATTAGAAAATTTATTAAAGAGCCAGGAATTTATTTATTTTTAAAAAATTTTAGGGATATATTTTTTCATATATTGATATATTATAATAGTCAATATTTCACAAAACTTCAACGACCGGCAATTCAGCAAAGTTGTATGTTAAAAGTTTTTAAAAAGCGATGTAAAATTTTCTGGAAACTTTTTTGCGCAATACAATGGTTCTAGAACGACTAAATCCTTTGGCCGTTTTATCGATAGATAAAAAGAAATTGAAAATTCCTTCGTTCATTATTGATTGAATTGAAACATTAACAAAGATAACTTGTTATAATATATTTTTTTAATATTTTGGGCCCCAAGCTTTTCAAGTATCACGAGCCGCCACTGGGTAATACACATAAGTTTATTTAAAATTAAGTTTTATAAAAAACAATACCGTTAAAAAAATGTTACCCAGGATTAGTATATATAGCAGTATTTTCCATAACAACAACTCCAACAAAAATGAAAAATTGTCTTTCCTACATGTGAACGATTTATTTTATTATATATACGTATAAGACGACGCGAGCGACTTGTAAAGTGAAAATTTCACATCAAAATAACACAAAAGATATAGAAAAGCTATATAGCCTGCAAGCTTGACTACACAATATTATATTATGTTCACAACCGCTTATGCCTCTTCGCTTTATCTTGAGGCATTTTTACATTATTAAACTTTTCGTTTGTGATATCTTTAGTTTTTCCTTCATCTAATATGAGGATAATTTATTTCCCTTTTATTTGACAGGAAAAATGTTTAAATTTAAAAGAATTTCGCTTAACATATTCTATATAGACTGAAGAAATAAAGGACAATTTATTGTAACAGGAAGTCTGATGTCACCGTTAAATTTAAAAATATAGATGCGTGACATTAATTGAATTTCTTTTGATAAATGTCATTGAGTCATGGTTAATCAGAAGTATACAGTAGAATCGATTGTATAAATTGTATTGGTGCTATTTTCACCTTTTATTCGCATGGTAAAAAAGATAAAAAACTTATAAATATTAAATTAAATAAAGTCACAAGAACAATTTATTATTTATTAAGTGCAGAAAAGCTTGCAATTTTTAACATTCTTTAAAAATGTCTAATCGAAAAAGTCCAGGAAACAGGCAAATCAAATCGTGGGTTTTAGAATAGTATAAGAATTTCTTCTAAAAACTAAAATCAACAGATTTTCATAAAATAAAATTACCGAATTGACTATATATTATAGTTTTTGCTACCAACATGAAATGTAAGTATCTAATGTGGTATAGTCCAATCGTATCTTTTTAATTATATTTGTAAACATGCGGAATATGTATTCATATATGACGTATGTCTAAATAATTCGGTCGATTTAGTATAATAATTTACTATAATAAAATAATAAAATTAATAAAAATTATTATAATAACGAATTGAATAAATCGATTATATATATTCCGTAGTTTCTATAGTCAGAAATCACAGGCAAAAAATGTATAATTTTAATATCCTTTGATTTGCCATTTTATAAAAAAATATAAAAATCATTTAATAGTTACCATTAAAAATTATATTGTCCATTCAAAAAATCCTATAAATTACTTATAAAGTCGCCTTCGTATTCCACCTACACATACATCAGGCATAGGAAACACCTCCTTTTTATTATTTTGTCATTACCATATTTTTTTTTCAATATAGTTTATTAATTGTGTGCATTGTTTTCATGAAAAAAAATTGATTTATGTGATTTATCGATGGATTTATTATATGTATTATTATATGATGATATGATAAATGAATTTATGGAAAAAAGGGTAACGAAAATAGAAAAACCAACTTATGACAACATTTGTTACCCGTGCATTATATACTCAATGTCAATATGTATATAAGTTATAGTTAGTTTTTTAAATGCCAGCTCTAATTGCACTTTAATTATTGTTATATAGAACAAAACTGTTCATAGTTATTTAGTTGAGAGACTAGTTCATGAATCAAAAAATACCTGCAATTAGCAAATATAAAAAGTATAAAGTGTTTTATGATGAATATTTGATTATATCCGCATAAAAATATTTAACTCTATTAGTAGAGGAGATCTACAAAAAAAAATGATGAAAGGTGGAACTTTTTCCCACAGAGACAAAGTCTGATTTTTTTGGTTTGTTGGAAGTATCTTTTTACCATACTAAAAGTCTAGAAAATTCTATGTGTGCAAAATGCGTTTTTTTGGCCGCCATATTGAAAAAAATGTGCCGATTTCTGTATTTCGGTTATTAGACCGAAAATTGTAAATTATATCAACTCGCTTCCTATTAAAATATTACAGTATTTAAAATTATCTACGTTTTATGTGTACTAAGTTTTTCTGTACCTTGGTCGCACTCCGAGATATAGCAATTCAAAGACTCGGAAATTTCACGGTTTCGCAAAATTTTCATTTTTTTCGCTCTTTTTTTAAAATATCTTTTTCTTCGTAGGTCTTACGTAAAAACTTAGTACCACAATATTATTCATCTTAAAATTTCCCTTAATTTAGTTTTTTGTTTAATTTTAAGGGTTAAATACTTTTTTAGATATTCTTGTTTAACTTCGGTACTGTCGTAGAACCTACAGGAGATATCATATAGGTTTTTGTGTCAAACTTATGCCCACAGAGACAAAAATTATTTTTTCGGTTCGTTGGCAGTATATTTGTAATATATTAAAAGTCTAGAAAAATCAATGTGTGCAAAATGGGTTTTTTTGGCCGCCATATTGAAAAAAATCCGCCGATTTCTGTGTTTCGGTTAATAGACCGAAAACTGTCAATTATATCAACTTGGTTCCTATAAAAGTATTACAGTATTTAAAATTATCTACGTTTTATGT
>JANSTW010047069.1:0-13232 GCA_027564275.1 Diadocidia ferruginosa
GAATTACCCGTTCGAAAAATTAAAAAAATTAAAAAATACCGGTAAACTGTAAAAAATTTGAAAAAAATTTAAGAATTTAAAACTTTCGCCTAGAAATGTCTTTTATCTTTAACACAATAACTAAACTATATACATATTTTAAAAGTATGGACTTTTAACTTTTTAAAACCGCTTAAAAATAAAAACATAAAAAACAGTTTTCTAACAGTAAAACGAAAATTTGGGGGTGTTTGAAAAATTTTGAGTATGAGGCCGTATTGTACTCAACTAGACCTACAATTTGCACTATGCCACTTGAAAAGTATAAAATCACTGCAACACTGTGTAATTCTAATCAAATAGTGCGAGCATATTGAATTTAAATTACTTATTAAAATTATGATAAAAAACAACAACAAAATATTAATCTAATTTTTAATATTGTATAGGATTTTATGTTGTATATAGAAGTTTACGGTTAAAAGAAATCCAATAAAATGGTAAAACCTGTTCTATTAGAATTGAAAAAAAAATCTCATTTTTATAATTTATAATCTTTTTATAATGAAGCAAAGAAAAAAAAAGTATAAGTAACATAAAATGTTTGCACACGAACAAAACTACGTAGGTACCTTTAACATTAGCATCTCGCGGCGCAGCTAATCAAACATTTAAATTTTTTTAATGTCTTATGTAGTTCACAACATAATAGTATGCATAAAGGTAAATATTTTTGCACGTCTAACTCAAGCCTTGGAATGTTACAATAAAAATATGCTTAAATCTAATAATAATAATAATAATATAATCTTGGCAAGATTAGACATTTTATATAATATTATAATATATGTAACGTATATATAATTTGGCCTATGGCAAAATACCTGTTCATTCATCTTAATCTTCTGCAAAGCTTATTATATATATTGTGAACCAATAAGGTTTACGGTTATCTTCACGATTTATTATATTAGCTGATTTTTCTCAATATTTATAAAATAAATATTTTATTTAAAGATTATAATAACAAACAAGTTACCATCCGCAGCTCTATAAAGTTCTTTGGAAAAAAAATTTGCAAAAAAATTACGGGACTTGACTTGTGTGAGCATCTGAGATGTCTAAGTACCAGATTATTATATAATTTAAACATTTGATTATATTTACCTATATTTTAATTAAGAAAAAAAAAACGTTTTTGTTGTCTACATCTTCTATTCGACCCAAGACTCATCGCATATATAAATAAGATAAGAGCATAAAAATGTCAATGAAAAATAAATTGTATGTTGACTTGGTGTAATTTGTTTCTTGTTGTTGTTTATTTGCTGTGCGCGGACTGCTAAATTAATATTATTAAATTTTATAGGAAGTTTTAATGTGAAAATGTTCTGTTGCTTGACCCAATTTTCTGTAAAGAATTTCTCGTTTTTATAAGAAAAGAAATTGTTTTTTTTGTTTATATCACACCGACCAATGATTATATTATAAATTATGTATATGGCTTTTATGATCATATAGAATGACTTTATATAAAATATGAACATTGGGATAACAGGTACTTGGTACAGCTATATGAGGTAGGTGCTATCTATAGGTGTAATTTATAATGTTTTTAAAAATTACTTTATTAACATTTATGTAATTTTACTTGTTTATTTTTATCATAGATATTATATAATATGAATATGCACATTGTACATAATTATTTATATACGATAGTAACCTAAATTCACTAACTATATGCATTTAATGAACATTTTGTAAACATTATACGAAAGATGTCATGTGTCATTATCATATAAATAATTTTATAGCAATTATATTATTAGACAATTTAAATTTATAATATAGGACGTGATGCAGTTTATGCAATAAATATACTTTTATACATTAAATTAAGCCATTGAGGGGTTCCGTTTTATTTGTACAAATATTTTGTAGAAAGTCTCGTCTATTCATCTAGCGGTATAAAATAATTAAATATAGCCTTCTCGGTGTATTTCTATATGCAGAACTTTATCAGTGTATATTCTATTTTCTAACCAGTAAATATAAGTAGGTTAAATAAAAATTTATATATAGAACTTTAATCTATTAACCGGCAAAAAGTATATACACTGGGATGATATATATAATAATAATAATAATTTGCCACTACAACCCATTAGGGTCTTGGGCTAAACCATTATCACTGTTTAATCTGATTACTATAGGTTCTTTCATGACAAATCGTTTTTGATGTGGAATGTTGTCAGCATGTCGCACCGGCATATTGTTGTGTAGCAATCAGTGAGTGGGTTTTTACACTATATGAGGAACCCTATCAGTTGGTATCATATAGGCGGACAACAAGCCACTACAAACGCTTTTTAATAAACACCGGCGAATGAAAAGTATTAATCCAGATGTGAAATTTTTTTTGACCCTTTGCACCGTACTGGATATAAATAAAAGGTAACTTTAAATAGCTTAAAATAGCCTGTACACGATCATATAGTTGATATCATCTACTGGTGTCTATTTAATTTATAGGTGTATTTAAATAATCTTAAAAATCTTACCCCTTAAGATTTAGATGAATGACGTCACTGAATTTGACTTTTTAAATCCTAATTATGGTAAAACCTAAAAACAAACCGAGACAATGTTAGTACGTGGACTACATTATTAAAACCACTGAAAAATACACAATATTTTTACAAAAAACTATATGTTTTTATTTTGAAAATTGCAAATATAGTCCAATTATTATGAAATAATGCAAAGAAATTATATAGTCTTATATGGTTACTATCACATGGTCAAATTTTTAAATGATCGAATTAAAATTTTTATAAATTTATTAATTATCTGAAAATCAAGGAAAAAAATAATTATTTATCAATGTTTGAATGTTTGATACTAATTAATCTAATTTACTCTTTACTTTACTCCGGGTATGAGCAAAACGTACTTTTCGTACGCTTCATTGTTCTAACCAAATATACTTATATAATAACAAAATAAAATAACAACATAATTTGATCCAAATTTATTACACTAAACGCTTGCAAAAATTGGTTTTATGTGTCGTCAACTTGTTTTGTTTTGCTAGAGGTATACTAATATATCGTCTATTCTCTCTTCACATGTTTATACTAAAAAAATTTGACTTGCCGTCACAGTGCTCACGTCTGCTTTACTGTGATATAGTTATTGTATGGGATATTTTACCCGTAATTATTATACTTTATATAACACAGCTTGCATGTTCCAAGTTTCCACCACACCGAACACCTTTAAATCTTATGTATAATATTTTTAATTCGATATGACATTAGAACTTAATATACCTATAGCTCCATATATATACAAAAATCTGCATATTATTTTTTTCTTTAAAACAATGTGACGTTGTTTTAGTTTCGAATTTTTAATAAAAAAAATATATTTAACAAAAAAATAAACGATAAGTCAAAGCACAATACACACAGCTCATACTCATAATATTATAATATATTTAAGAATCCTATAAACATTTGTAACAGCAAAAAAAATATGAAAATTATGAATTATGTACAATTTATAAAAAACGAAGTAGAAAAAGTAAAATTTAAATAATAAAAATTGATATGAACGAGGAGAACGACTTACCGAAAATCGTATATAGACTACACACACAATACATACAATAACGTTCATAGAATTGTATTAAATAATATATTCTATGTTATTATGAGGCTTAAAGTGTAGAGAAACCTTTGAACTTATTTGAAAATATAGTTGTTGAAAAGTTGAGAAGATATACAAGAAAATGTCCAACATATCATAGCCTATAGATGCCAACTTTATTTAATACTGCTTGATACCCAACCTACAGCGATTAACGGTGAGTACCGAAACTACTATAGTATAAAATATAAATAATGTAAAAATAGAAAAAAATCCAACTTTTTTCGTGTCAGACTCATAGAAAAATTGCTATAACAAAATTTCAAAATAAAATTTCAGAAAAAACTCTATTCCACGATGTTTGTATGAATATTTTTTAAATAATTAAATTAAAAATTTTTAAATTTTATGAACCAATTTTTCTGAAACATGCACCAAAGTTCACATTTGTTTTTTTTAATATTAAAAAATAAAAAAAAAATATAAAAAACATTTCTTCCACCCTCTTTCTATTTTATTTATCAATGCTAGTAAAAAAAAAATTATAACTTTTCATCGAAAGATGGACGCTCAATCGTGCATCAAAGTTAGCCACTGCATTGGTATCAGTAACTCTTAATCAACAATTCGCGTTGGCCACTCTCTTTTACAACACAAACTATACTACCATAAAGGCTAGCTAGTTTAAATAAATAAAAAATTATTTTTAATTTTTTTATTTTTTAGTATGTATTAAGTAAGAAGGATTCTCAATAAATATTATTCTATAATTTCATTGTGTAGAGTTGGACAATGAAAGAGAATTTTTCATAAACGACATTTTAATAAAGCGATATAGAAATTATTTAAAAAATTAATTTAAAAAATATAGAATTATGAAATAAAAACATGTAAAATATATTATTAATTCTGTAAGTCCCTTATATAAATTAGAAGTACTAGAAGAAAGAGTTGCGACAATAAATTATTTTCATAGTCAAAATAGAAGTACTAGTTGGGGCTTATTTTCGTGGAGAATATGTTTATTTTCTATACGTTTTGCGTATAAAACAAAAATTCACCTCAAATTGTTGTAGTTTTCTGTACACAATGTTTTGTTTTTTTTTCACGAAATTGTATTGTCGTGACACTTCCTTCTAGTACTTCTAATATAAATTATTTACAAAGTGTTTAATTACGTGTTTGGAAAACCTTACCGAATTTCAAGTTCTGCGGCTTTTCGCGCAATTTCATCTGGTAATTCTGTTGCTAAGCGCCATAATTATTCGAATTATCCACTGAACTAAAATTTGTAAACAGATGAGTTGGACTGGCTGCGAGCGGCTGTAAGCGTTTATCATCGCGACAGAGTTTATAATTAATCTGCAAAAATAGTTAATTATTTGTGTTTCGATTCAAAACTATTTTCTAAAATAACAAGAAGAAAGTGTGGGCGGTTTTTTGTTGGGTAAAGTTTCGACACTTTCGGCATATTTTGTCTTTATTATGGTAAGTTTTGCTTCTTTGTTGATTTGTTTTTTTGTAGGTAGGAATTGTTGTTTGTAAAAGTAGGTTTTTGGGTTTATTATTGTTTATTTGTTATTTTATTTAATCAAAGAGATTTACTTATGCAAATAATAAAGAAAACTTACTAATCTATGCTAATTCGAATTTAAAACCGAAATTTAATTGATAAACTGTCTCTAATTTAAAATATTTTGTCTATATACTTTATCGCTGTCCTAAAAAATCATTTAATATTAAATTTCACTATGAATATTCCAGAATATTTTTTTAAATTCTATAAATAGCGATAAACTCCCTCTCTTTTCCTGGCCTTTATAAAACAAGAAAAAATATCCAAAATAATTATAAATTTTATGATTTGATTTGGTTTATATTGGTATGCGTATATAGTTGATGGTGTTTGCTGCCTTTATTGTACATCTTTAATTTATAATTTACATTCATGCTTTCTATGCTGTTGTTATAACTTTTAATATAAATACTTAATTGATAAGTTTACTAAACAAATACATTAACGATTTATTCTCAGCACAGAGTGTCTACAAAAATGTGATGTAATTGAATTAATTTTTCGTAACGATTTTTAGAATTCTGTTTTATAAGTTAAGTTATAAGACGTATGTTATGAAACAGAATTCTAAAAACAAATTCTTTTTAAAAAATAAAAACCTCATCTTTCTGTACCATAAAAAATCTTTTTTTTAAATATCTCCTGCCGCGTTAACGGGAAAATAAGTCAAAGTTTGGCAAACATTTCAGGACAATTCGTTTTTAGAGGGTTAGAAGAGAAAGTTAGGATGTTTTGTATGAAATAAAAGCTATTAATTAATTGATTTTTTAAATGTAGGACATGTAGAAGTGGGTGGAGAAAACCATATCTAAACATTCGGTTTTTGTAATATTTTTATTTAACAAAGTCCACCAAAATCCTTACTTTAAGATGATTTTCATATCAGGATTATTTTGGTTTTATTTTATTATAATTTATAATCATTTAGTTCTGTACGTGAAAATGTGTGAAAAGCTAACTTTTTTGTCCCTACTCCCATCTGGAGTGTTTGATGAAATTATATACAATGTACAAGTATACCAAACAGTCCTTACCCTTTCATTAAACCCTTCTGAAAAATATAATTTTTCCTTTACGAAAATTTGAATTTCAAGGGGATATGAGCGTTGTTATATTGAGTTTGGGTTTCTAAGGGTCCAAAAGATCGAGTTTACATAGTTCATTAAGCTGGCATTAGCAACATAAAAATTAATTCTAGCACTTAGTTAAAAATTTAAAATATTTTTTATTACTACCGAAGCTTTTTTTTTTTTTTAATTTTCCCCATCATCTATTGTCTCAATAATAATTTAAAAATAACAATTCATGATTATTGATTGTAATAAAATCCAGCATTAAACGAGTTTAACATACTGTGGCAAATATAATATTATACTTTATTATATGGAATAAGATTCGTTTTATATGTTTTTATATATTTCTATCCTGCTGACAATTACCATGTTCTTATCGATATAATCAATTTAATGCATCACTCTACTATAACATACATTATAAATTATACGAAAAATATTGTAACTTTGGCATGAAAATCGGTATATAGGAAAAATCGTTGCAATCGTCCATGGGCACGTAACCAATATAATTATGTTGTTTTCATACAAAATATTTTAAAATTCTAAAATTATTTGCGAGATTATATAAATTGACTAAACTATACACTTTAGCGCTTATGGCTCCAGGCCCTAACAGATCCTCTTCCCCGAAGGCGGGGGGTCCTATCAGACTTCGAAAACCCCTTGGACGGGAGAAGAAGTCAAAGTTTGGTTAAAATTTCAGAAAAATTGATATTTGGGTTTGAGGAGAAGTAAGGGGTGTATAGTAACAAATAAAAGGTATTACAAATACCTATTTAACACTCCATGTAGGTGGGAGGGGCAAAAATCTGTCGTAGCGGGAGGCGAGGCATGGATACAAAATTTTGATTTGTGTCAAATGAAAGGTAGACACTTGAAGCACTAAGCCATATACGTTTTGGAACCGATATTTTTCTGTGCCAGGTGGGCCTGTGTGGGAAGTGTTTAATTAAAAAAAGGAATTCCTTTTAAAAAATAATTATAAAAGACAAATTTAATGATACACCAGGGGGTGGCAGCTCCCCATGACAAGAAAACTAACAAAAAGCAGAGGGTTCGGGGGACGACAGCACCCTGATAAGGTAAAATGTACAGTAATCGTATGTTTAGATCTTTTTTCTCGATTTCCGCTCCCTAAATGTTTTCCCTTCAAAGAAGGGCGGCATCCTCCGGAGCATCGCAAGGCATTAGGAATTTGCCAAATTTTTGAGTTTATCGGGCCATTACATTTAACAAGTACATTTTGCAAAATAAAAATATTCAACAAAATTGAATTCTTAATAAAATCCAATTTAATTTTTAAGAACACAAATATTTTTGAAAAATATACACAGAAAAACTAAGGGTCTGTTTTCATACATTAAAATATTTCAACAGATTAATTTTTACAATATTCTATAATTCTTTAATGTATTTGTTATAGAATTGTAATTTTTATTTATAGTAATAATAAATTATTGTTAAATATGTCAATTAATAATATTTTATTAATGTATTCAATAGATGTCGTGTAAGTTATTTTTTTGACAAATAGATGGCGTGAACATCGCTATTTTCTACCCCAAAGTGAAGAAGCATAGGGACCATTTTACCGTTTTTTCAGGCCATCAGCAGTAATTTATGGTACCAAGTCCAATATCATGTTGCGATACCGGTAGTTATTTACTGAAAACAGATCCTTAGTTTTTTCTGTGTATATTTCTCAAAAATATTTGTGTTCTTAAAAATTAAATTGGCTTTTATTAAGAATTGAAGAATTCGAAAAAATTTGTTCATAATTTTTTTTGCAATATGTACTTGTTAAATGTTATGGCCCCGATACACACAGAAAATGCTAAAAATTTTACAAATTCCGAAATTTTAAACGTCTTGCGATGCTCGAAAAATAAAAAAACTACGGAACAAAAAATGTTTGTGGGACCCTCTTAACATTTTCCCGGTGCTGTGTTCCCAAGATAGTCAGAATGGAGCAGTATTAAGTAGCGTCACGGCTTGGTGTTCAAGAGGTAGTGGGTTCGAGCCACGGCAGGGTCAACAAAATTTTCACAACTAGAATATCACTGTTCATACGCAGGTTTGGCAGTGTTTCGAAAGTCACTTAAAGCCGTTAGTCCCCCTGTATGATACCAACAGATAGGGTCCCTCATATAGTGTAAAAAAAACTCGACCACTGATCACCAAAAATATAGCTAGTGCGAGTTGCTGACAACTCTCCACCTTAGATATGGGCGTCAATGAAAATCCTATGCTCCCTCGCTTTGGATTAAGGACACGATGATGATGATAAATTTTCATAAGACGACCCATAACTATCTCTCTTACAGTATGAATGTATTTTTTTTCTATATTAACGGATATTGTTTTATAGCTTTAATATTTTATAGATCAGCTACAATAATGTTCGTTGGAAATTTTATTTTAACACATTTTGTGGGGATTGCGAGAAAAAATTTCTTTTCTTTTTTCCAAAAATAAATTCGAGTAAATTGATGAAATTTAAATATTTTGTATGTACACAAAGTAAATATACTCACATCTTATGGCTTAAACTCTAGTTCTAGAACATGTGTGTACTGTGTATATAGCTAAAGCCGGCAATAGAAGGCGATTTTTTATTTATGATTTTTAACGATTGTGCGTGTACTTATTTCATTTGCTGGATAATGTTGTGATGTGTGCGCGTATATAGATTTTTTTTATAGGGGAGCGATGGGTCAAAATGAGAACACTTAGATTCATAATTTGAAAGTGGATAATAAATTACAAATTAAAATAAATTACCAAATAGAAGGAACAATCAATTCCGCCAAAAAAAGCTCAACCACCATATAATATTGCAAAACAGGAAAAAAAAACAAGAGACTGAAAACATATGCGACAGAATAGCCAAAGTTTTACTATAAAACTTTAAAAATTTTAAACATTCAGTTTTAAATTTTCAAAAGTTTATATGGAATGTAATATGGAATTAATGAGAATTCCATAAAGAAAGAGAAACTTGAGACTTAATCACGATTAAATTGTGCTTAGTTTTTATTCCATTATATATAAGCAATAGTATGTTGTATAGAAAGGAACCCGCTTTGCTGATCTTTTACTGTATTCTTCTTAACCCACCATACAATTTTCCACAAATAGCAATAATTTGGCCAACCCAAGAAAATATTTTTTTTAAATGATACCAACATTTTTGACTTCAGAAATATTTATATTAATAGTATTTAATCGACATTACCCTACAATTTGTGTTCATTACACTATATTATATTATGTTCTGAGCGGCTCTGATTTTTCCCTTTAAAAATGTTATTTTCTTTTTCGCCAACATGTGTGATTAAAAGAATTTTATTTACTTTGAATTTCGGTTTTCTGGTTTACAAGTTGCGTCTAAATGTTAGTCTTTATTTTAGTTTACCCGACTTAGTACGTGTCTTTGTATAGCTGCCGTTGTAAACATAAGAATATTTTCTTTAATCAAATAAACAGTCGAAGTAATTTCCAAATTTTTATTATTATCTATATAAGTTCCTATATAATAAGTGATAATTTGATTTTAATAATTTAATTTTGTGGTATTTGATAATTTTTTCTTCTAGAAAAAGTCTTAATAAGATTAAAATACACATAACGTGTTGCAAACTCGCCTATAAGCTTTTTAAATGAGTTTAACTATATTATAATATTCGGCAAAGTAATTAATTTTTAAATTATTGCTGAATGCAAAGCAAATTGTTTTTTTATTTATTTAAAAAATTGATTACATTTGCAAAAGGAAAAAAATTAATATTTTATAATGTTATTAAATAAGTAAAATTGTAATTTATATAACAATGCCATATGTAGAAGAACTACTTAAACGTTTGTTATCACAACCGAAAAAATTGTTTGTGAAAATATTTAAATGTAATTGTTTTTTTTTTAAGTTTTTCGAGGTTGATTGTTGACACACACGTTATGTGTGTCAGCTCATTTTCATTCAAGAGCATATTTTTTTGGATTTTTCTGTTAATTAGGAAAGTTTTAATTTTTTTTACTATTAGTCTTTGGTCATTCGTAAAAGACAATTAATTTCAAGAAGAAGTACCTAGTTCATTTGATAAGTAATTTAGTGAAACATAAAAAGTGTAATGTTTTTCGTAATGTTTTTCAATAAGGTAATTGCAGTTTCGAGTAATGTGACATAACGTTTCAATTGAAAATTATAAAAAAGATTATAAAAATTATAAAAAAATGTTTATTAAAATTCGTAAAATATTCGGTTTATTTCATTTTAAGAAGACAATATTTTTACTGTTTCTATAAAATTACAAAAATTATTTTAAAATAAAAAAAACAATTAAAAATGTTAAAGATAAAACCTAAATTATTAAAATCGTTACAATTTGTTGAACGATTTGATTCAATTCAAGATCTTAAAATTTCAAGTTTAAAAATTACAAGAAAATTTTTAGATTGATAATTTTAGTCATAATTTTTAGAAAGATTAATTTTTTTTTAATTTGCTTATGGTTATATTGAGTTTTTTCGAAGATCGTCACTTTTACCAAAAATACAAAGAAAGTTCTCAGCCTGGTGCTTAATTTTGACATTTTTGTGTGGGAAAGTCTGGTTTAAATTAAATAAAAAAAGTGTTGAAGCTACAAATGTAAAATTGTGAGCCGAGTTAGATATTAATTAATCCTATTTTATTAAAATAAAATCAAGTTAATAAATATTAACTATTTAAAATAGCCTTAAAATAGCCTTAATTAATATGTAACTCGGCTCACAATTGTATGTATATATTTTTTAATTTAATTAAATAAACTTTCCCATACAAAATTTCAAAATAAGCACCAGACTGAGAATCATACATTTTCTACATTTTCCCAAACTTCGCATATGCGACAAAAACACTCAATTATTTTAATTTAACAATTGTTTCCATTTAATAACTTTTTTTTTAAATTTAGATAAAATTGTGTGTTTTTTTGGAATATATTAGTTTAAACATCAAATAAACTACAATTCTCTGCTCTAAAGGCAAAATGGCATAAGTCGTATTATGACAAAACGGAAGTTTTATTTAAATTAAATTCATTATTTCGTGCGTTTTATGATAGAATAGCCAAGAAACAAACTTACTGCAACAACTTATATCAAACTTGAAATCTTAAAACCCGTTTTCCCTTATACCTTATTTTCGGACTTATTTTACTTTGCCTTGTGAGCAGAGAATTATAAGATATATTTTTTAACTCAACTTTTTGATTGCTAATTATTACTCATTTACTTGGAATAGGTCATAAAATTATTTAAAAAAAAAATATTTCTATCTTTCGAGCATTTTAAAATTTTATGTGTGAACAAAAAATTCATTAAAAATACAGTCGTTACATATGTGAGAATATTTTTATTATCAATTCAAGTGTTTCTTCAATTTTCTAAGTTTATTTTGTAATAAAATAATTAAAAAAATAATGTTTTCCTATATTTTAGAATACTATAATGATAACGGCATCAATATTATGCCTGCTTCTGAGCTGTGCAGTATCCGCCATCCCTAAGCCAGAAGAAAAACGAATTATCGATGTAGATTTATCACATGCACAACATTTTCAAGATGACACACACAATACAAACTATGATCATGAGGCATTTTTAGGGGAAGATCAATCAAAGACATTCGATCAATTGCCACCGGAAGAAAGTCGTCGTCGTTTGGGGTAAGTTTTTGCTTTTACTATACATACAAACAATCCATATAGTAGTACTAGCCATAATTTAGGTCAAAATCGTTGAACTGCCTAGACCCATTTTTCAGAAAAACTAAAAAAGTGTCATTTATGCGTCCATCTGTAAAATATCAGACACAAGAAAGTTTTACACCAGTCGAGGGATTTGGTAAATTTTTAGTCGGAGTAAGTTTTTACTCTTACATTGTATTTGGAGGCTCTAATTCAAGTACGATTGGCGTAGCACACAGATGTTTTTCACAAAAAATATTTGTGTTGTAACTTTCAATAGAGAATTATATTCTGTACGAGTGGTTCGAAATCCACTTAGCACTTTAAGTTATAATATCATCAATCACGAGGAGGAATACGCTAGCAAAAATGTTGTCCCATTATTTCTGATTTCCGTGATCTCCGAAATGATTTCTGATTTCAAAAAATGATTTCTTATTTCTGAAATGATTTCCGTGATTTCCGAAAATGATTTCTGATTTCCGAAAATAATTTCTGTTTTCCGAAAAGATTTCCGTGATTTCCAAAAATAATTTCTGATTTCCGTAAATTATTTCTGAAAATGACTTCTGATTTTCAAAAACGATTTCCGTGATTTCGGATTTCCGTGATTTCCGAAAATGATTTCTGATTTCCGAAATGATTTCCGTGATTTCTGAAAATGATTTCTGATTTCCGAAATGATTTTTATGATTTCCAAAAATGATTTCTGATTTCCAAAAAAAAATTCTGATTTCCGAAATCATTTCCGTGACTTCTGATAATGGTTTCTGATTGCCGTGACTTCTGATAATGGTTTCTGATTTCCGAAATGATTTCGGTTATTTCAGAAAATTATTTCTGATTTTCAAAAATGATTTCTGATTTCCGAAAATTATATCTGATTTCCAAAAATGATTTATGATTTCGGAAAATGATTTCTGATTTCCAAAAATGATTTCCGTGTTTTCTGAAAATGATTTCTGATTTCCGAAATGATTTCCGTGATTTCTGAAAATGATTTCCGTGATTTCTGAAAATGATTTCTGTTTTTCGAAAATGATTCCTGATTTCCGTAATTTCTGAAAATTATTTCTGATTTCCGAGAATGATTTCTGATTATCGAAATGATTTCCATGATTTCTGAAAATGATTTCTGATTTCCGAAAATGATTTCTGATTTCCGAAAATGATTTCTGATTTCCGAAAATGATTTCTGATTTCCGAAAATGATTTCTGATT
>JANSTW010047080.1:0-13232 GCA_027564275.1 Diadocidia ferruginosa
TTTTACATTATTTGTACTAGTAGTTCCGGTACCCACCGTTAATCGCCACCTGTCTATGTTATAGAGCCTTAAAAAAACAAGTAGTGGTCGGTCTGTATATATTATACTAATTTGTATACTGACTCAAAAATAAGCCATATATAAAAAATAATAAGCACAACCGTTTTTAATATGTACATTGATGATACGTATAAGGAAACTTGATTTATTGGGTCAATTGCTGAGTTTAACCAAGTATTTGCTTGAGTTTTCGACGTACAACCAAGCAAGTTGCAATTGTGAAAAATTGTCAATTCGATAAACTCTTCAAAATTTCAGACGCTGTTTTGATTTTTGTTTTAATTAACAATGAAATCGCATCAGCATCCTCGGAATTTTCTTTAATCGCATAAATAAGTCACAATTTGCACATTTCAGACGCCATATTGAATTATTAAAAATTGATGTCCAAATCGAACACCGTCCTATACTAAGTTTCGTACACTTATGCTAAATTTTAAAATTTTAGATGTCATATTTTATCCGCCATTGTGAATTTTTTTACATTGATGTCAAAATCGTAATCAACAACCTCGAAAACTTGAAGTTTTTTAAACAATGAAGTCGCAGCAGCATCCTCGGGATTTCCTTCAATGGCATAAATAAGCCACAAATTGCACAATTCAGACGTTATATCGGATCGGCTACTTTGAACTTTTAAAAATTTATGTCAAAATTGTAATCAGCAACCTCGAAAATTCACTAATAATTATATACGAAATTTGTAATTTACGAAATTCGTCCTTTTTGGAAATTAAATAAATAAGATGTGCAGAATTTTTCAATAAGAGGTGTTATTTTGAATAGCTTGCTATTTAGATAGCTGTCACTTTTAAAGCTGTTATTTTTTGACATTTGACAAGTAGAAACTAGGCCATTACTAAAATTGAAACTATACACGCTTCAAGAACGCATTGAAATTGGCAGTCACAGTTCGCAAAAATAAAGCATTTTTAGCAGTGATGACAACCGGAAAAATATTTTGTAACGTTACTCGTTTCGTTACACAAAAAAATTAAATTTCGTTACGGTTACGGTTACAGGTACGTAACGGAATTTATTTTTCGTTACGTTACCGTTATTCCGTTACACTACTATATTATTTTCATAAATTATGGGGAATTTATCAATTCAATCTTTAGACAAAATGTTTTACACACTTCTAAAATACACAACTTTAGTGAGTGTAAACCAATTAAATGTAACTAAATAACGAAATAATTTTTTGCGTTACGTTACACTATAACGTTATTTTACAATTTTGAAATTTCGTTCCGTTATTTATTTCTGTTTTCTAAAAATATTTCGTTATTCCGTTATTTCGTTACGTTACTTACGTATATGTTAATAACGTTATTCCAACACTGGTTTTTAGTAAAGACAAGCTGTTGGGTGTTATGTCTTTGGGTGTTATATCAGGTCAGCATAAAAAAGAAAAAAAAAACAATTTTCAAAATATTTATTAATTACAATTACTACTAGATACAAGATTGATGTTATGAGCTACTACGCGGCAAAAAAATTATTAATAAATTCTCGATTTGCAAATTGGTCCCATAGATGCAGAGAATGTTGTTTTCGGTGTAAGATTGTAGCAAGGTTGTGGTGGTGAGATATATCTGTTATTGTAATACCAACTTTGGTCTGGAACATATTGTACCGATGTTGGTAGATTTGATCTTCCAAAATGGCTAGATCCCTCGAAGCTACCACTGAAACTGCCAGTTCCACCAAAACTATGTTGTGAACCAAAACTACTCGAACTACTAAAGTCACTACTTCCTCCGAAATTACCACTACTTCCAAACCCGCCAGTTCCACCGTAATTTCCACTACCTCTTCCAGAACCAATCATATCGTATTCCATATCGAAATTACCACTAGATTTTCCTGATCCACTAGATCCTACATTCCCTTCCATTCCAAAACCACCTGATCCGCCATAGCTACTGGATCCTCCAAATCCACCTGATCCTCCCATTTCAACACTGCCTGAACCACCATATCCACTTGTTTCAAAACTACTCGATCCACCAGATCCACCAGATCCTCCCATTTCAAAACTGAGTCCACCACCAGAGCCACTAGATCCGCCCATTTCAAATTCACTTGATCCCGATCCACCCATCTCAAAACTGCCTGACATACCTCCTGATCCTTTAGCTTTTTTCTTTCCTTTACCTTTTCCCTTAAAACTGCCTTCAATCGTTAATTCTGCTCCACCACCACCAGATAATAAACCACCGCCTAGTAAACTAGCACCAGCTTCTAAAAGCATTCCAAGATGCCTTCTTTGCGGCACGATGGCAGGCACAAATTGTTGTGGTACATTATTTGATAATACGCAGTGGTAAGGTCGTTGACAGGAATTTAGTTGAAAGAGGCTCATCAGTGTAATGCCATGGATCAATAATATCTAGAAAGAGATTCAAAATTTATTAATAATATTAACTTTTCAATCACAGAGAAATTTTCATGGATATAAAATATATTTTAGTCAGATAAATTAGTACAAAGGCAACAAGGAGAAACTTATCTTGAAGAATTAAATCCTAATTCAACTTGGTATAAAATTAGAACTCAACTTAAAGAGCAGTTTGGGGATTCTATTGATAAAGCTTGGTTCTCTAAATTAGCAGCAGAAGAAAGTTTAGAGATTAAAACTCTAACCTTATTTGCTCCATCCAACTTTATTAGAGACTATATCCGTAATAACTATCAACACAAAATACAGCCATTGGTTGAAGAATTAGGTTATCACATAGTAGAGTTATTGACTAGAGACCAGGTAAAACATGTTGCATGAAATCGTTAAAATAACTAAATTTAAATTATAATTCCAGAACAAAATAATTTATGAAAAATTATCTACAACTAGAAAGGGAAATAGAACAAATTTGCCAAATCAACAACGTGATTAATCTGCTGCAGTGGGATATTGCAACCAATATGCCAATAGGTAGTGCAAGTAGTAGAGAACAAGAAATTACTACTCTGAGCTTAATTGTTCAGCGGAAGTTTGAGGTGGCCCAATTTGTCTAGACTAAATAATAATAATAATTTCTCTCGTCTCGTAAATAGAAAATAATTGTTTTGAATAGTATACGGCAGTAGCAGCTCACGATTTCAAATTTTTAACCTCACAAAATTATAATTTTTGTGTATTTTTTTTATTTTTTTCCAGAATTGCAAATTTTTTTAACAAAAAATAAGGAAATACAATTTAATAGATTCCCAATTGTAAAAACGTGTGTTAAACAATTATATAGAGGAAAATATATTTTTTAAATGTAAACAATACACCAACATTTTTTACACATAATATTTGAGGTTATGTTTGTTGTGCTACTGCCCTATAGTATATAACTGTTTTAAATTATCATTTTCAATATAAAATAAAAAAAAAAAATAGAAAAAAATCAATCAACTCTACAACAATATTAAAGTTCTACATAAAACACTTTATTAAATCATCAACTTACTTACTTTGACTTTTTCCGCTATCATTTTCCAAAAATTGTCTCAGAAAATCAACAACTTTGCGTACTATACGAGCCGAAGTATTTGTTTTACTTTAACAATTAAAGAAAATGACTTTTATAATACGCCAAATATTGTGTAGTGGGAGCGAAAAAAAATATTCAAATGATTATTTTTATTTTAAATATTTTAATTACTAATTTAAAGTAACATAAAACAATTAACTTCCCAATCGAATTTGCAAATCGGAAATTTCGCGTCACGCTGATAAAGATCTATAATATAAGTTGCTATATATTTAATATGTTATAATAATAATTTAATAATAATTTGCAGAAAATTACCAACACAAATATTTTTTAATTATTTTCAATATTTTTTAGCGAGAAAAATGTTGGTTTTAAGATATTATAATTGTACCATATTATACGTACACGGATAGAAAAAATGTCAATGATCTTATTTAAGTATTTGAACGATTTTTTTAAAATTAGTTTTTGTTTTATTTATTAAAATATAAGCTTCAAGATAAATAAAAAGAAAACTGAAAAAACTGTACTTTATTAAAAACTTCTCAATGATATGTCATTATCACTTGATAAATGCGCCAGTATTTACGCCCTGTTCTCCCCATTATACTAAGCATACCCACAAGTCGCTATGACAACGGAAATATTTTTAAATTCTCTGCAACAATTTTCAATGAAAACTTTACAAAATGATCTTTTTCTATCACTTCATCATTTCATAAGAATCTTTAGAAGATGTGCACCATTTTTTCGCTTAAAATAAGCCTACGCACGACAACTTGAACATTTTTAAATTCCCTACAACCATTGTTTTCATAAAAAACTTTACAAAAAGATCCTTAACGATCACCGGATAATTTCAAAAGTATTTTTACAAGATGCGCATCATTTTTCCGCCTTAAATGAGTCTGCACACGGGCTGCTACGATAACGAAAACATTTTTAAATTTCAAAAAAACTGATTTCGGTTAGACCTTCTGCTACTTTCTGCTTGCCTGTTAGTTTAATAGTAAAAAATTGCTAGCAAAAATCCGAAAAACATTCATGTGCCTTTCTGAAATTTTTTTTTGTGAGGAGCTTCGCCCTTTCAAGCTTAATATAGAATAATTTTTTAGGTTTAATTTAATAGCTTGATGCGGCGAAGCTCCTCGCAAATTTTTTTTCAATTAAGCCATACAAATGTTTTTCAAGTTTCTGAAGAAACAACTGTGCGAAGAGCTTCGTCTCTTAAGTTTTATTTAAACTCGCTTGTTTAGCTTTAATTTAAGCTTGATGCGGCGAAATTAACAATTTTTTTAGCGATACTGAGATTGCATTTTGGGTCTATAGCTCTAAGGGGCTCCCATACGATTTTTTTTTGAAAAATGGTCGAAAAATATGAGCATATAGAGAAAGTTTTTTGCCAGTTAACGGATTTGGCCAACATGTAGGGGGTACGTTTTTAGTGGTCCCATACTCTGGAATTGTATTTGGAGTCTATAGCTCCAAGGGGAGAAGTGGCTCCAATACGATTTTTTGCAAAAAAAAATGGTCGAAAATATGAGCATTTTGAGAAAGTGTTTTGCCAGTAGACGGATTTGGCCACAATTTGGTTGGGGTGAGTTTTTAGTGGTCTTATACTATAAGATTGCGTTTGTAGTCCATAGCTCCTTACCAAAAATTGAGTTGCTTCCTAACCAGGTACTTACATAAGTTTATTTTCAGTCTTTCAGAACCGAAAACTAAGTTGCTTCCTGCCCAGGTATTCCCATGAGAGTATTTCCAGAACCGAACAAGATAGGAAGTTTTTTTTTGGTATTTAAGATCAAAGGAAAGTATTTTACAATAAATTAAGTTGCTTCCTGTCCAGATATTCCTATGAGAGTTTTTCCAGAACCGAACAATATAGGTAATTCTTTTTCTGTATTTAAGATCAAGGGAAGGTATTTTACTAAAAATTAAGTTGCTTTCTGACCAGGTACTCTTATAAGATTATTTCCAGAACCGAAGAAGATAGGCAGTTCTTTTTTGGTATTTAAGATCAAGGGAAGATATTTTACCAAAATTAGGTTGCTTCCTGACCAAGTACTCCCATAAGTTCATTTTCAGAACCTGTTCGGTTAGAATAGATAAGGAAGTTCTTTTTGGTAATTAAGATCAAGGGAAGGTATTTTACCGAAAATTAAATTGCTTTCTGACCAGATACTTATATAAGTTTCTTTTCAGAACCGAATAAGTGAAGAGTTTTTTTTTTGTATTTAAGATCAAGGCAAGGTATTTTATTGAATATTAGGTTGCTTCCTGACCAGGAACTCCCAAAAGATTATTTTCAGAATCGAAAAAGTGACGAAGTTCTGTTTTGCGGTATTGAAGACCAACGGGAAGATATTTAACCGAAAATAAGTTTATTCCTGAAAGCTGTGCTCCATATATATTATAATATTTGTATGCCCAAATATATAAACTTTGAGCATAAAGAGACAGTTTTACGGATTTTGGTCAATTTTGGTCTGGTTGGGCTTTAAGTAACGCTATACTATTTGGGGTAACTAGTTTAAAGACGAGGAGCCTTGCATCTTATTTTTTGTTGTTGTAAATATCTATTAGTTCACACTTTTTGTGCAAACATGTGAAATAATAGAGAATGTTTTGGTTTTTGTCAGTTTTCAAATGGTAAAGTATAGTAAAAACAGCATCTTAGTTATGCTGGGTGCTCTCGATTTTTTAAATTAAAGTGTGAAATTACTGTGCTGACGTCTCGCTATATGTATAATATAATTCCTAGAAAACATGTTTCACAATAAAATAATTAGATTTTTTTTTAAATAAAAAAAAATATTAAAAATAAAATTTACATTATTTGTCAGATCCACAAATTCTAGATTTTATTAACACAACTTTTGACACGTCTATATTAAATCTTTCGTTTATAATGTTTTACGCCATGTATGCGATATGCAAATAAAGCATGTTAATTGTTTAAAAAAATGCATATATACGTTAAAACATTATGCTTATCGAGTAATTATGATTTTTTTCTATATTACAGTGATATATTATTATGTAGCTCTAGGGCAGAAACGCAAGCATATAAGTAGATTTTTTTCACTTTATTCGCATTAAATGTACTAGTGTGTTGAAAGCTTAATTGTATACTACATGTCTATACCTATACATATAAATGATGTAAATGTAAATTGTAATTTTAAGGAAAGGGTTTGCATTATTCCATGTTCCTTTTTAATAAAAAAAATAATTTACAATTCCCAAACCACCTAACAAGTTTATAGAAGTTATATATTAGCGAAGTATATAATAAAGTCTGTTGCGTCATCGACGTCAAATGAAAATTGTATGTGTATGCAATTTTTCATTTTCATTTTCTTTTCCATTAACGTGGTTGTTGTTGTCGTTTTTTGTGTGTGCTTTTTTTAGTTTTTCTTTTTTCTATATAATTGCGATTTTTAGCGTCGGGTATTATTTCAGCTCTCTGAAATAACCTCCACTCGTTTTTAATTAAATCATGTCTGGTCGTGGTAAAGGCGGAAAAGTAAAGGGAAAGAGCAAGACTCGTTCCAGCCGAGCAGGGCTTCAATTCCCTGTTGGACGTATCCATCGTCTTCTCCGAAAAGGCAATTATGCCGAACGTGTTGGAGCTGGAGCACCAGTTTACTTAGCTGCCGTGTTAGAATACTTGGCTGCTGAAGTGTTGGAGTTGGCAGGTAATGCCGCCCGAGACAACAAGAAAACTAGGATCATTCCTAGACATCTCCAACTCGCCATCCGAAACGACGAAGAGTTGAACAAACTCCTTTCTGGAGTCACTATTGCTCAGGGTGGTGTATTGCCAAACATTCAAGCTGTGTTGCTCCCCAAAAAAACCGAAAAGAAAGCATAAATTCAGACTTTCTAGAGTTCCAAAAAAAAAAGGCCCTTTTAAGGGCCAACAATTGATTGTAGATTAGGTAACTAACATTAAAACTACATTTTTAAGAATGTGGCGCTTTTCACCAAACACATGAAATCTAGTTTCGTTTTTCATTTCTTAACTTCACTTTTTAAAGTTATCCTTTAAAAATTTGAACAAGTAATTAAAAATAGAAGATTGTCTGTGATATTCAAAGTGGGTGTTATAACAATTTGCTTCTGTTTTTATGAAATTCAACTTGTTTCAGTTTCATTAAGAAGTACCGTAACGTAACGCCATCTATGTGTGAAAGTTAGAGTTGGAAACCGGAAAGCAATTCGATAGATGTAAACAAGAAGACAGTTGTAGAAATTCAGAAGAAGGAAAGTTATTTGTTTTTTAACATGAAAATTCACACATGCATTAATGGTAAGAGATTTTTAATAGAAAACATGATTATTTTGAAGAGCAATTAATATATATTATAAAAACATAGAATTCTTAAGATTTCACTATTATATAATTGTGTGTGCTATAAGGTATGTTTTGGCCCTTAAAAGGGCCTTTTTTTTTTCCCAACTGAGATTTTTTTTTTAAAGCTTAGGCACGTTCTCCCCTAATTCGTCTAGCGAGCTGAATGTCCTTAGGCATGATAGTAACTCTCTTGGCGTGGATAGCGCACAAGTTAGTGTCTTCGAACAAGCCCACTAAATAAGCCTCGCTAGCTTCCTGCAGAGCCATAACAGCAGAGCTTTGGAAACGGAGATCGGTTTTGAAATCCTGGGCGATTTCTCTCACCAAACGTTGGAATGGCAGTTTTCGGATCAAGAGCTCAGTGGATTTTTGATAACGACGGATTTCTCTCAAAGCGACAGTTCCGGGCCTGTAACGATGGGGCTTTTTCACACCTCCAGTGGCTGGGGCGCTCTTACGAGCGGCCTTAGTAGCCAGTTGTTTCCTGGGGGCTTTACCTCCAGTACTCTTACGAGCGGTCTGCTTAGTACGAGCCATGACGCAATTCTCTCAACAGAATAAAAATAATCCGGCCGAGTTAGCGCCTCTTTTATACGATTCCAAACAGTGGGGGAAGGTGGGTGAGTGAGCCACTCTAGGCGAATCGGAGAGCGGTAGGCGGTGCCACTCAATCCAGTTGCAGTTTTCAGTATTTATACCATACTCTCAAAAATTGGGCTTTTAATTTCAGATTCTCGATTACGAACATGTCCGAAGAAACTGCCGCTGTTGCTGCGACCCCCGCCGCCACCACGCCGAAGAAAAAGGCAAAAAGTGGCGCAGCTAAATCGAAAGCTAATCCTCCAACTCATCCCAAGGTTTCCGAGATGGTTGTCAAGTCCATCACCACTCTGAAAGAACGAGGTGGTTCTTCTCTGCAGGCTATCAAAAAGTACATCAGCAGTGAATACAAAGTCGATATCGACCGTTTGACACCTTTCATCCGAAAATATTTGAAAAGCGCTGTCGCTGCTGGAACTCTCGTTCAAACGAAAGGCAAGGGAGCTAACGGTTCATTCAAGCTGAGTGCATCCGGTCAGAAAACCAAAGAGCCTAAGAAAACTGTCAAAAAGGCTGCTGCCTCTCCCAAAAAAGCAAAAGCCCCTGCTAAGAAAACAGCCAAGCCGAAAGAAAAAGCAGAGAAGAAAAAGAAGCCTGCTGCTAAAAAATCCACTGGTGGAGCCAAAAAGGTCGCGAAGCCAAAGTCTCCTAAGAAGGCAAAAGCTACAAAGCCGAAAGCCCCCAAGCCTAAAAAGTTAAAAACACCCAAAAAAGCAGCACCTAAAAAGGCTTCTAGAAAGTAAATGGACTGAGAGAAACAAAATTTGCTCGAAAAAAAAAAGGCCCTTCTCAGGGCCAAAAAAATTGCTACTAAAAACACCTTTGCGGTCAGAATTTCGAAACTAATTAGTTCTAATTATTAATTCCCCCCCAATCAGAAATACCTTAGCACACACAATTCAGAAACTATGCATTTATCAAAAACATTATGTCACTCTAACATGATAAGATGTAAACACTTCATAGTTATGTAAAGAGAATAATGTGTAACAGAATTAAAAAATGTTAACTGTTGAAATTCATCGGTATGCATGCAACTTCGATACTAAGTTTCGACCTTCAATTAATTATTCAAAATTAACTACTACTTATGGAGGTCCGAATTTTATGGTCGCGTTCACTATAGATGGGCTTAACTCGGCCGTGAAAAAAAAAAAGCTCACTTTTCATTTATTCGCGGAGTTACGAACCCTTAAAGTCTGTTTCGGCGACTTCTCGGAGGGAAATTTTCACTTCCACTAATTATAATTAATTAACCGATCACGTCAGCGTTTCGGGAATTGTACCGTTAGATAGCCACGGCGATTCCCTTTACGACGATATATCACACATCTGTCCAAGACGCTCACAAGTTTATATATATATATATATCCGTGTTGTCATTTCAAATACTGCCTACATATATAGGCCTAAAGAGTTTGTTAACGTTTTCAAATGTGTCAAGAAACAAAAAACGTAAACATAACACTCACTAGATGGGGGGGTTTGCGATGGGAAGCGCTTGGGCTCTGTGGTCATAAACATAACGCTTGGATCACCAATTTTTAGTTTCGTTTTTAAATTTGTCAACAAACAAAAATAGTAAACAATAACCCTTTGATGACCAATTTTTAGTTTCGTTTTCAATTTTTTTTTCTTTTTTCAATTTCATTTGAGGGAAAAAAATGCCTAAATATGCGATTTAAAGAGAAGAATTAAGATATAAGATAAAGAGTCCACTCTCCAAACTTCCTTTTCTCTCAACTCTGCATAACTTTCTACATTCATATGTAACTTTCACTTATTGATGTTAGATGGTGTTTAGTGCTTTTTTAATGTGTGTGCGAATCTTATTTTTAATTTTTAATGCCCATTTCACTTGAATTTTTTTTTTTTGGTGACATAAAATTTCTGATTTTAAATCACAATAGAATGAAATTTACTTCGCCTTTATTCATAAATGACTTTATTATTCTTGTTTGACAGTTATGCTGAAAGCAGAGACATTTAAGGGTTTCTTTACAAATGAATTTGAATTTCCTACCTACCGCCCCCCCACTTAGATTAGATTAAGTATAATAATACATAAAGTTATCAGTATATTGTTATTATTTCAAATAAAAGTTAATTAGTTGCTAAGAAGGACAACATACATTCATTTATCCTCATCGCACATTCTGTTGACACTTATTAAAGATAAAACATAACTATGCATGTGGACACATCAAATTCCATTGTATTGAGTTTTTTTTTTTAAATAATTTTACTGCTGTGGTTTCAATTGATTTTTCAGTCAATGACACGGTTATGTGATATTTTAAATACCTTTGCAAACAAAACAGTGTTCGACAACATGTGTTGGCCCTGAAAAGGGCCTTTTTTTTGTGCAAGGGATTTTTTTTTCTTCTTAACCTCCGAAACCGTACAAAGTACGTCCCTGTCGTTTCAAAGCATAAACAACATCCATAGCGGTGACGGTTTTCCTCTTAGCATGCTCAGTGTAAGTGACAGCATCTCGGATAACATTTTCCAAGAAAACTTTGAGGACACCCCGAGTCTCTTCGTAGATCAAACCAGAAATACGTTTGACTCCACCACGTCTAGCTAAACGCCTGATTGCGGGTTTCGTAATACCCTGGATGTTATCACGAAGTACTTTACGATGCCTTTTGGCACCCCCCTTTCCGAGACCCTTTCCGCCTTTACCTCGACCAGACATGACTGATTAACAGCTTCAATGAATATCAAAAAATCGAATAACCCCCCAAATTTCCTTTCGCTCCTTAAATACTAAACTTTACCCGCCCCCGGCTCAAAGAGCGACACGCGATTGGCTGGATTCGGGTTGCAGGAAACGACTATAAAATAGAGCGTTTTTTGGCGATTGCATTTTCGCTCTCGTATCGAATATGCCTCCTCAAGCCTCTGGTAAAGCTGTTAAAAAGGCCGGAAAGGCCCAAAAAGCCGTCCGTGCTGGTGATAAGAAAAAGAGGAAGAAGCGCAGGAAGGAATCTTTCGCTATTTACATCTACAAAGTCTTGAAACAGGTCCACCCCGATACTGGTATTTCAAGCAAAGCCATGTCTATCATGAATTCTTTCGTGAACGACATTTTCGAGCGCATTGCAGCCGAATCTTCCCGATTAGCTCATTACAACAAAAGGAGCACAATCACCAGTCGGGAAATCCAAACCGCTGTGAGGCTTTTGTTGCCTGGCGAATTGGCCAAACACGCTGTATCTGAAGGAACCAAAGCTGTCACTAAGTACACTAGCTCGAAGTAAACAGTTCAAATCCCTTGAACAAAAAAAAAAGGCCCTTTTAAGGGCCAACACATGTTGTCTAACAATTTATAGTTTGCACATAACAATATATCTATCACAATAATATAAAAACGAAAAATCATTGGAAGTGATTGTTGGCTAGAGTGTCTATGTAAACAATGAATTTCAGAGTGTCTATGTAAACAATGAATTTCTTTTAAAGTGTACTCTGGGTTAAAACACTTGATGTTTCATGAAAGTGAATAACAACTGTTTTAATATTTCAAACATGTGTAGAAAATAATTTTTTTTTTTAAAGAAAGGAATAACTGTATTTGTTACACTTACTGTGTCTGTAGACTTTCAAATAGAAGTTAGCATTATAAGCATATATCATAAGCATATTTCATAACAGCTCTCCTTTCAACTCTGAAAAGCAAATAAACAAGAGTCAAAAGCACGTGGAATTATATTGAATTTTAACTGCAATCAAAATTAGCAGTTGATAGCACTTAGGAGTGACATATTGAGAGGAAATTGAAAAATAAACTGTTTTCTGTTACGAAAACAATCGAATTTATATTTATATATATTTTATTAAAAAAAATCGATGTATTATAAAATAATCATATCAGTACACACATACGGATAATATTTTTAAATATCAGTATTTTATAAGTGCAAAAAGTTTAAAAAGATGCCAACAGCACGCGGTGTTCCCAGGTGGTCACCCTCCCAAGTACTGACCGCGCCCGATGCTGCTTAACTGCGGTGATCAGACGAGAACCGGTGCTTTCAGCATGGTATGGCCGTTGGCAGTTATTCTGAACAAAGCCAAGTTGAAATTCGATTCCTCGAGAGTGAAATTGCTCTTATCTCCTTTCGGCTCATTAGAAGCCGACCGCAGACCCCGAGGGGAGTGTACTCTGCATGTGTCCGGTCATTAGCGCCATAAACCTGTCAATCACAACACAATGGGACGAGGGGAGTGATAATTGGCTTATCGGATATCTTATTTCTTTTCTTTAAATCGCATATCTAGATAATTTTTTTTTTCCCCAAATGAAATGGAAAAAAAATTGAAACGAAACTAAAAACTGGTCATCAAAGGGTTATATTTACAAAGACACAGAAAAGACAAAAATGACTCATCTCTTAACGCTTACTTTATGTTGGTAAATCGCATATGTAGGCATATTTGAAATCAAATTTAAAAAATTGAAAGAATCTGAAACCGAAACTAAAAATTGGTCATCAAAGGGTTGTGTTTACTGACCATGATTACGTTTTCTGTTTGTTTACTAGTTTTGTTTGTTGACAAATTTAAAAACGTCAAAAGACGAAAAATGAAGGCAGAAACTTGTGAATCGCCGGTTTGGAAGGCGTTTCCCGTTACTTTCTCTCTGTCTCTGATTGGCTGAATTGGGTTTTGCGGTACCACTATATAATTGCGATTTTTAGCGTCGGGTATTATTTCAGCTC
>JANSTW010047091.1:0-13229 GCA_027564275.1 Diadocidia ferruginosa
ATTTCCAAATGATTTCCATTTTTTGAAATGATTTCCACAAGCTTGTCCCATGATTTCCAATAGTGGTTAACCCCTCGAATTCATCACTATATTGATAACCACGTTGAGGAATCAATCTAATTATTTCAAAAAGTCATTTTCCGAGAGGGAAACCACTTACGGTTATCATGGGACAAGGGTGCGGAAATCATTTTGGAAATCAGAAATCATTTCGGAAATGACGGAAATCAGAAATCATTTCGGAAATAAAAAATCATTTTCGAAAATCAGAAATCATTTTCGGAAATTAGAAATCATTTTCAGAAATCAGAAATCATTTTCGGAAATCTCGGAAATCATTTCGGAAATCAGAAATCATTTTCAGAAATCACTGAAATCATTTCGGAAATCAGAAATTATTTTCAGACATCATTTCGGAAATCAGAAATCATTTCGGTAATCAGAAATCATTTTCAAAAATCACGGAAATCATTTCGGAAATCAGAAATCATTTCGGTAGTCAGAAAACTCGGAAATCAAAAATCATTTTCCGAAATCAGAAATCATTTTCGGAAATCACGGAAATTATTTCGGAAATCAGAAATCATTTCGGAAATCACGGAAATCAGATATTTCGGAAATCAGAAGTCATTTTCGGAAATCTCGGAAATCAGAAATCACTGAAATCATTTCGGAAATCAGAAATCGCGGAAATCATTTCGGAAATTAGAAATCATTTTCAGAAATCAGAAATCATTTTCGGAAATCTCGGAAATCAGAAATTATTTTCAGTAAGCATTTCGGAAATCAGAAATCATTTTCAGAAATCGCGGAAATCAGAAATCATTTTCAGAAATCATTTTCGGAAATCTCGGAAATCGAAATTATTTTCAGAAATCATTTCGGAAATCAGAAATCGCGGAAATCATTTCGGAAATTAGAAATCATTTTCAGAAATCATTTTCGGAAATCTCGGAAATCAGAAATTATTTTCAGAAATCATTTTGGAAATCAGAAATCATTTTCAGAAATCACGGAAATCAGAAATCATTTCGGTAATCAGAAATCATTTTCAAAAATCAGAAATCATTTTCGGAAATTATAAATCGTTTTCGGAAATCAGAAATCATTTTCGGAAATCAGAAATTATTTTCATAAATCACGGAAATCATTTCGGAAATTAGAAATAATTATCAGAAATCTCGGAAATCAGAAATCATTGGTATTTGTTTGACTTTTCTAAAGCTTTCGATAGTGTTAATAAGTCACGCTAGGCTTTGCCTCATATCTTTCGAATTGTCCTCAGTCAAATTAATGAACTTCCACAACTATTCGACTTACTAAGGGTGTTCCTCAGGTCTTGGTCTTTATATAATGAAAATAGTTCAATTATCTTATATAATTATTTGCCAAATTCAATAAAAGCTATCTCAAACGCACGAGCTTTCGTGCGCTGGAGCAATACCGCAGAATGCTCCATTCTAAGTCCCTGCGATTTTTGGAGTGAAATAAATCATGAACTTTATATTTACTGTTCCAGATAAATAGAAAACAAAATTGAGAAGTAAAACCATATAACTCCAGCAAGGAATGTATTTTGTTCAGAAGTTTCTAAAAAATCATACTTTTATGACAATTTAGACACGAAGATTATCAGAAATTATTTAATTTTGACAAACAAAATGGAAAAGGTACAAGAGACGACGACGACGACGACGTCGCTAAGTGATTTCAGCAGCACATTGAAACCATTAACGAATGGTACGGCCGCGACAAACAGCATTGACTACACAAGCATTCGAGGCAAGACAGTTCTGGTTAGTCCAACGGAACAACAATTCGATTTGCTAAAGAAACGACTACAGGATCGCATTGACGATAGTCGCGGTGAGACAATCTATGACATTGGCATCGGTGAGGACGGGGGCGACAATGGACTTGACGCCGAAGAATATGCAGCCTCACTGGCCACCCTACAATCGTTGGCCACCACATTGGACGCCGATTGTGTTGAGCTGCGACAACGAAAATCGGAGAAAGGTATGACCGGACAGTATTTGGTGCGACGACGTGTCGATCAAACGGATTTTATGGAAATTCGGTAAATTTGATTTTTTTGTCTAATATTTTTTTTGATTTTAATGGTTTTGTGGTCCTTATGTTTCTAGGGTAGCAGTGGTGGGTAATGTGGACGCTGGTAAATCAACATTATTGGGCGTGCTGACGCACAGTGAATTGGACAATGGTCGCGGACATGCCAGGCAGCGTCTGTTTCGACACAAACATGAAATGGAGAGTGGACGGACGAGTTCGGTGGGAAATGACATATTAGGTTAGCGCTTCAATAAGTCAATAAAATGTCCATTAATTTTCCAAGACTTTCAAAATGCAATTAAACTACGAAGACTTCCAAAACACTTCAAGTTTCAAGTCTTCCATAATACTTCCAGGACTACCAAACGAATTCCAAGACTTCCATAATATTTCCAAGACTACCATACAATTTTCCAGTCTTCGAATATTTCCATAAGAAATCCCAGATTTTCATAACACTTCCATGAATTCGATTAAACTTCCAATATTTTCAAAAGAATTTCATAAGACTTGGAAGTCTTCCATGAATTCGATAAAACTTCCAAGATTACCAACAAATTTCATAAGACTTCGAAGATTTTCATAAGACATCCAAGATTTTCATAACACTTCCATGAATTCGATAAAATTACTAAGATTTTCAAAAGAATTTCATAAGACTTCCAAGACTTCCATGAATTCGATAAAACTTTTAAGATTTCCAAAAGAATTTCCTAATACTTCTAAGATACTTTCAAGATTTTCGTAAGACTTCCATGAATTCGATAAAATTTCCAATATTTCCAAAAGAATTTCATAAGACTTCCAAGATTTCTATATGATTTCCAAGATTTCCATGAAACTTCATTAAATTCGATAAAACTTCAAAGATTACCATCAAATTTCAAGACTTCGAAGATTTCCATAAGACATCCAAGATTTTCATAACACTTCCATGAATTCGATATAACTTCCAATATTTTCAAAAGAATTTCATAAGACTTCCAAGTCTTCCATGAATTCGATAAAACTTCCAAGATTTCCAAAATAATTTTATAAGACTTCCCAAATTTTCTATAAGACTTCCAAGATTTTCATAAGAAATTGAATAAACGGAGCAATTTTCCCTTGCACAGGTTTCGACAGTATCGGCAATGTTGTAAACAAACCGGACCACGGCACCTTGGATTGGGTGAAAATTTGTGAAAAATCTGCCAAAGTTATCACATTTATCGATTTGGCCGGCCATGAGCGTTACCTAAAGACAACCGTGTTCGGTATGACGGGCCACGCACCCGATTTCGGCATGTTAATGGTAGGCGACGAAATGTGACGAAAAATATTTTATTAATTTACTGAAATTTTTCCGTTTAGATTGGAGCAAATGCCGGAATCGTTGGCATGACAAAGGAGCACTTGGGTTTGGCATTGGCTCTGTCGGTGCCTGTCTTTGTTGTCGTCACTAAAATCGACATGTGTCCACCGAACGTACTGCAGGATAATCTCAAGTTGTTGTTTAAAATATTGAAGTCACAGGGTTGTCGTAAGGTTCCGGTTATGGTTAAAACGCCCGATGACGTTGTGTTGAGTGCGACAAATTTTGTCTCCGAGCGATTGTGTCCGATTTTCCAGGTGTCCAATGTGACGGGCGAAAATCTCCATTTGTTGAAAATGTTCTTAAATTTACTGTCCACACGCTTGACCGGCCTCGACAATTTACCGGCCGAATTTCAAATTGACGATACCTACTCGGTACCCGGGGTGGGAACTGTAATTTCGGGTACTTGCCTACAGGGAATTATCCGTCTAAATGATGTGCTGCTGTTGGGTCCAGATGCGTTGGGTCACTTTATGCCGATTGCAGTAAAAAGTATTCATCGAAAACGGATGAATGTGGCCGAAGTTCGTGGCGGACAGACGGCCAGTTTTTCGTTGAAAAAAATCAAACGTTCACAGATCCGAAAGGGTATGGTTATGGTTAGTCCGGAAGTTAATCCACAAGCTTGTTGGGAATTTGAGGGAGAAATTTTAGTCTTGCATCATCCGACCACAATCTCGTCACGCTATCAGGCGATGGTCCACTGTGGTAGCATTCGACAGACGGCATCGATTCTAACGATGTCCAAAGAGTGTCTACGTACCGGCGACAAAGCACATGTTCGCTTCCGTTTTATCAAACATCCGGAATATATTCGACCACAACAGCGTATGGTATTTCGGGAAGGACGCACAAAAGCCGTCGGAAATGTCCTGAAGCCTTTGCCAACATCCAATCTGTTTACAAGTCGAGCGAAACCGACAAAAATGCAAGCGCGTGGGCAGCAAAATCAAAATCCAAACGTACAAAGAGAGGCTGGTGCGGGCACCTCAATGTCTGCAATGTCCATTTTACAACCGAAGGACGAAAACAAAGGCGACGGTGTCCTGGACATTGGAACGGATAAACGTGATTTTGTAAATCATCAGCGTGGTGGTGGCAAGCGATCGACAAAACGTCCTCCAACAACGACTACTGCTGCGCCCGCCTCAACGGCGTCTTCCTCAAACGTGCAGCAGACGTCCGGCTCTACACAGCAGCAATCCGCGCAACAAACCACTAAAGTTCAGTAAAGAGCCTGAACAACAAAGAATTTCGTTATTTTTTTTAATTATTTGAAAGATTTATTTATTTTATTATTTTAGAATTTTATAACTTTATCCTTTTGTCAGGACGACTCCACAAAATTTTCGTAAACTTACACAATGAATGTGTATACAATTTTTTTTTTTGGATCGTCTGGGATGAGGAATATATATTTGATTTTTTTATTTACTGAAATTTTCCTTAATCCTAACCTAAAGAAAACTTAACACTCGTACTATATCGCGACGCTCCACCAATTGATGGGTTTAGAATGAAAAAGAAAAAATCCGACAAAAAAATATTTTATGATGAAAAAAAGAGAAAGATTTTATTTTTAAAAATTAAAAAAAGAAAATTTTAAGAAAAAGGAATTTGGTTTTTTTATTATTTTGTTGTTTCGCAGAAGTTTGATATTCCGGAAAATTATCGGGTTTTTTCGGTATGGTAAATCATCGATATTTTTGTGTCTGTTGAGCAGCCCAAGTATCTATATATTTTTTTGAAGTATTCAAGCGCCGCATATCAAAATTGATATGTGTTGAGTATAAATACCCTTAGTATAATACAGCCTAACAGTGAGTGACTAGCATACACCACAGCAGGGGCGAAAGAACACCCCCTGTGGACATCCCTGTGTAACCGTTACTTGGGGCGGTTTCACTCTTGTCTGTAATCAATGGGCGTCTTTCTAACATGTTTCGAATCCACTTTACCACGGTATCATCTACTCCACGATGGCTCGCTGCATTATACAGGGCATCAAAGGTGGCATTATCAAACGCCCCTTTCGATGTCTAAGAAACCCCCAAGAGCCAAGTCCATCTGAAACACAGTCCCTTAGATTCTCCGTACAAGCTTGTAAAGAGCTGTTTCAGTGGACCTACCTCTTTGGTAAGCATGTTGAGTAAGATGCAAAGGTTGACACAACAATACACCATCCCTTATATGTATCTGTCGATTAGCCTCTCTCCATACTCTTCAGAAGGAATAAGGTCAAGCTAATAGGTCGGAAACTTTTAGCATATAGGGATGAAAACAACTCTCACTTCCCGCCATAATGTTGGAATATATCCCATCTACCAAGCAGGACCCGAAATTTTTTTCAAAAAATGGAGTAATAATTTCCATTCTCTCATCATTACCGGTTGTACCATGTTAATATTATTACCTTGCCCGCCATAATCCACGACAGCATAGCGAGTGCCGGAGAAACTTCTTCCCAGGCGTATCTCATCTATGAGACAGCCTGGAAAATGTGTCTCCAGAAGAAACTTATGCGCTTCTTAACCTATAAGCGAGTTCAGCCTGGTATTATGGTTCTTTTTCATAATCCTTATCCTTTGTGCTCTCCTCATACTAATGGTTAATGACTTATAAGAGCCCCACTTGCTTTTGCGAATCAGCCTCTTATAAGTACTTTGAGATATTTTGTATTTTGCCCAGTCAGCCTCTAAACCCGTTCTCAGCTGGCTTTGTTTAAAAGCTTTCTGGACTCTATACGAAGCATGTCCAAATCACAATTCCACCACGGTGCAGTGACTTTTTTCGACCTACCTTAGAGGGCATGAAAACTAAAACGCCGCTACCATTATACAGATGTTAAACTGCTGACTTCTGCGCGTCAATAGCAGTCGGACATTTGAGCTTTCCAAAAGTTGGCCTCAATAACGATTAAAGCACTCGTCTGTATCCGTCCCAATCTGTTTTTTTTTTTTGGATTACGGAACGGAGGGTCAACCGGTCGGTGAACCCCGATAGAGAAATCGATGTACTTATGATCCGACAGAGGTGTAAGATCTATTCCTTTCCGTCGGCTCACAGCTACGGTTTCGCACCTCTAAATCGGTAGATACTCGAGAAGTTCCTCGCCTGTACGATTCGTGTTAGTACTGCTCCAGACCATGTGATGCGAATTTGCGTCACAGCCCACCAGTAATTCCAGATTCTTCTTACAGGCGTAGTTCACCAGCAGCTCTGTGAATTCAGCAGAGGGAGGTGAACTAACTGAGTCAAAAGGTAGGTAAAGAGAGGCAACAATTCCTAGCCTTAAGATCCCCATCTGTTGATAACTGATCTTTAATGCAGTGAGATCACGACTTGAAAGATCAGTAAGCAGAACTGCTTACTAAGCCCTCTGACAACAATACATGTCCGGGGATTATCTACGCTGCTGTTAACATACTGGATCCACTGTTATTTAGGCCGCCGATTTTCTTATTAGATAGCCCACGGTTCCTGAATTAACAGTAGTTATCAGTGTTGTAGTTCTTTTGTGTGCAACACTGGCTGTGCGTCGACTCAATAGATGAAAGGCCTCGATGCAGTGTTGTAAATTAATTTGAGTCACCCTTATTCCCCTCATTACTTGTGGGTCTGGATGGCCTTTTTACTCTATAACTGTAATATTTTCAATGTATAAATTCAATAATTGTCTTCCTGACTTTTCTGTCTTCTCTGCAGACCAATTAAATATACCGAACGACTTCAATACCGCAGACGCCCTTGAAACTACAGATCAAAACTCTTGTAACACGTGAATGAGTAGCATGACAGATCAACACTCTAAGAATACTTGCAATATATTGGAGATGGCTCTCAATATTATATTGAAGTGACTCGATTGGTATCGAGTTGCCGAATGAATTAATATGCGTATTGCGTATCGACCTTCCTTGTATATAAAAAAAGGAGGGGAAGCGTTCAAACTTGGCCTTGAGTTAAAATGAGGGAACATGTTCACATTCAACATGAGGGGAAACGTTCATAGTAAAAATGAGGGGAAATGTTCATAGTCAACATGAATGCAAATGTTCATCCAAAGATTAGAGATGCACCGGATCTTGAGATGTCGAACTTGAAAACTATACATCAGAATATTCTTTAAACAAAGTTATAGTTTTTTCGCCTGCGTTTTGACCAGGACTTATGGATTTTTGCATGGAAAAATAAAAAAAAGTTTAATTTTTACTTAATTTATTTCTTTAATTTTAATATATTAAAAACAATTATAATTTTTAATTTTTTAATATTTATAATTAAGACGTCATCAGTTCTAAATATACAAATTTTTCTTTTATTTTAGTAAATGTTTACAATTATTTAAATTTGAAAATATTTTTTTTTTGTTTAAAGGAGACATTCTCTTTCAAGGGGGCAGAGAGGAGGATCCCATAAAAATGTGGGAATAAGATTGACATTTCTCAGTCCGAGCAACTGATCTTTCCTCGTAACTACAACCATTTGATTTTAGTTGCGGAGGCAATTCGTTCTCCCAATCCAAATATATTATAAGAATGTCTCTAGGATTTTTTCGTGTTATATTAAGGTGGATCGCGTACGCTTTTTTATTTAAGATAATTTTAAAAATATTTAGAATATTTATAATTTTTTTAAAAGTATTTTCTAAATTTTCATTATTTTCTTAAGTTACTTAAGTATATACGAGTTTATTAACTTTTCATCTTCTTTTCTTTTAATTTCTAACGATTTTTTCGCCATTTTAAAATAATTGTTTTCGCTAGACAAAAAATCGCACCAAAATATTATTTTCTGTCATCTTCGTTCTTCTCTACTTTATTTAAAACTGCTATTTTTTGTCTCTTTCTTTTTTAAATTTAATATTTTTTTAAAGATGCCTGTATGTTTAATATATTTTTTTTTAATTTTACAAAGTTTTAAATTTAGATTTTGTTTTTTGAAGACAATTTTAGTTTTGCTTAATATTTAATATTTTCTTATTTTTTAACATTTCGTGTGCCAAATTTCAAGTCAATTTCGACCCGACTCTGTGTCGCATTAGGGCAGTGTTTAAATGTGCAGAGATGATCGAGGAAAAGAGATAAGAATAATGTAATTTGTATAAGTTACGTCATCTGCAAAAAATATCCATAATTATCCAAAAAAACAGACGATTTTCATAAAAATCGGACGTGAAGATTGAAGATCCAGTTACACATAGTCTCGCCATTTTTAAAAGTCAAAATGAGGTGATAAAATATACAAAAATGTGTAAACGTGAATAAAACAGCAAAAAAAATGTTGCTATAAAAAAGATTGACCTTTTTATAGTAAAAGACGAAGGTGAACCAAATTGCAAAAAATTTATAAACAAAAATAAAACAAAGCAAACAAAAAATGTTTGCTATAAAAAAGATTGACTTTTTTATAGTAAAAGACGTTTTGCTTTGTTCCATTCCAGTTTTTTTACATTTTTGTATCCTTTTGTAACAAAATTACATGTAACGGGAGCTTTATCCATAGAAGCAGACGAAGTCCATAAAAATCAGATGTGAAGATTTAAGTTCCAGTTACACGTAGTCTTGTTTTTTTAAAGTCAAGATAAAGGTGAACAAAATTGCATAAAAAAATTATAAACGAGAATGAAACAAAGCAACATTAATTTTGCTATAAAAAAATTGTCTTTTTTATAGTAACAGACGTTTTACTTTGTTTCATTCGAGTTTTTACATTTTTATATCTTTATTCACTTTCATTTTGCCTTTTTGTAACAAGATTACATGTAACTGGGGCTTTATCCATAAAAGCAGACGATTTTCATAAAAATCGGACGTGAAGATTTAAGTTCCAGTTACACGTTTGACTTTTTTTTAAAGTCAAGATGAAAATGAACAAAATTGCAAAAAATGTATAAACGTGAATGAAACAAAGAAAAATTAATTTTGCTATAAAAAGATTGACTTTTTTTATAGTAAGACGATTTGCTTTTTTCATTCGAGTTTTTACATTTTTGTATATTTGTTCACTTTAATTTTTTTCTTTTTGTAACAAGATTACATGTAACTGGGGCTTTATCCATAAAAGCAGACGATGTCCATAAAAATCGGACGTAAAGTTTTAAGTTCCAGTTACACGACGCAGTCTTGTCTTTTTTTTTTTAAAGACAAGATATCATACAACTCGAACTTAATTGAGGTATTAGGAAAAACCTATCCATAATTATCCATAAAAGCAGACGATATCCATAAAAGTTGGACGGGAAGATGAACTGTAGTTTACGTTTTTTTATCTGGAAAAACAACAAAATTAGATTATTCCTTCTCTTCTCTTTTTGAATTTTTTACACTCTTTTCCCGCGCATGCGAATCCAGCCTAAAATGGAGTTTTTTGTTTCCACACACAGAATCGGCTCGAAATTGGCTTGAAATTGTCAATGGAAACTCCGCATAATATTGTAAGGTGGGTGGTGTGTGGCGGGGTGATATAAAATGAGGAGAGCAATGAAATTTGGACGTACAACTTATGCTAATATGGGTGTGTGATGGAGGGGAGGGGGGAGGGGAGGCACGGGGATCTATTCTACATATCTAGAGGACAATGTGTGGGATTTAATTATAGAGAAGTCTACAGTTAATTATATTTTTTTGGTTGTCTCAAAAACAACCTTCGGATTGGACCAAAAACGACCAGCTCACTTGTGAAATTCTTCATGACAAATGTTACAACTCCACGAACCCTCTGGCGGTACGGTCAGAGCCGGTGTCAAGCAGTACATGTGATAGCCCCGATCACAATCGTCACAGAACAGAAGTTGATCGTCGTTGTCGGATGTGCCACAAATCGAACAATATTTGCACTCAATGCACTGCCATCGATATCTTCGGACCGATATTATCATATTCGGAGTGAATTGCAGGCAAGTTGGATGGCCCGAACGACCGCAATCCGAACAGGACACCAAATCTTCAGGAATGCTGGTCTTTTTATTTTCACGAGAATCGCCAAGACAGAAATCACAATACGGAGACGGGGCTGCCTTGCCACGTTCACTGGGTTTTCGCATTTCGGTGCGATCATCATCGTCTTGACTGCCACCGCTACCGCAACTGCCACTGCCCGAACCGGCCAGGTTGGAGGTGGACGCCGACGATGCGGATGCAGCGGCTGCTGCTTGTGCAGCTGCAATAACACTTTCCGGGATGGGCTGTGGTGCCACTTGAATAACGGTTGCCGGAGGCTCATCGTCTGTGGTGATAATGGATGACGTTACTGTGGCCGTTGTGGTCATTGTTATGGATGTGGTGGCCGAGGCTGAAGTTATGCTTGACGATGGGGACGATAACATATTGAATGAGGATGGCAAATTTGATGAAGTTCCGGCCAATGCGGACGACTGTAGGGATGATGTTGGTGTTTGCTGCAGCGCTGACGCATGAGCGGCCGAAGGACGTCCCCGTTTCGATGGTGTTCTTGGCGTACCATCATCCGCCAGCATTCCACGACGTCTGCCTCGACCTCGACCACGTCCTCGCCTCGGCACACCGTCCGGATTCGGTTTTCGACCTCGCCTCTTCTTCTTATAGTTATTGTCGTCATAGTCAAAGTCCGAGTCTGGATCTCGCTCCTCGAACGGATCAATTTCGTGCATATTTACTTCATCATAGAACCATTCTTTGGGCGGTGCTTCCTCACGATGGCTGTGACTGTCTCGACTGTCTGTGTCGACGGCTGCACTTGAAGATCGATCAAAACCCTGCAGAGAATCGGGATCCGGTTCACGAAAGACTCGAAACGGCCGGTGCTGGTGTATCAAATATTGACGGCGAGATTTTCTCCATCGACCCGAAGGATATGAGTAGATTTGACCTTCGCGTAGGCCTGGCATACGCTGCCTCCGTTTCATAAACAAAGCACAATGATTTTGGGCCACCCCGGTTTGCGGATCCAGAAACGGCATACGCAGCCGGCGCTCGATGCATAATCGTGTGTTGTAATTCTCACTGTTCTCTAGCAGCTCCTTGTAGGCTGAATCATTTAGAAATGTTTCAATTTTCTCTAAATTCGAAATATTTACAATTTGTATATCTGTAGACGCCATTGCCGCCATATTTGCTGATGACATTTTAAATGGGGGGCCCCGCGCCGCCCGGCCGCGCACAAAAAATGTGCCACTGAACGCAAATTCTCGGCCGTCGCACAATGGCCGCGGCGCGGCGATATGAGAAATATAATCTGCATTATCGATAATTTTTTTGAAATGGCCGTTTTTTTTAAATCATCATGTTCTCGTCCTTTACTCCACAGCGCGGTAGCATAGGGCATTAATTGTCTTACAATAATAATAACGTACGCGATTTCTTGCCATATAATATAATTTAAAATAAAATAAATACAAAATATGCGTTCCATATTAATATCTAAAAAATGCTGGTTTGGAAAAAATCGTGCTGCCTTCACACAGCTCGATATTATTACAATTCAAAATTGAACAAGGACAGCTAAATGGTTGCAATTTTTGTTGGTTTTTTGCTATTCAATATCGCTTTTCAGCCAAAAAATACTCAAAAAGTAGCCAACAACAAATAGAGCATAATATATGGTCATAAAGATGCTGTTGTCAACAATAATCCAGCTTAAATACAGCCAAATAATTTTAGCAGCCAAATGACTGAAAATGGGTTGCCGAAATATCAAAACATGCTGCGTTCTCACAGCGAAAATACAGCCATATAGCTGACAGCTATTGAGGAGAGATTAAAGCTGTAGAGAAGTAATAAATTTGCTGCCGGCAGCAAATTTACAGCCAAAATAAAATAGCTGGTAGAGGTATATTTGTTTGGCTGTGACAACGTTCTCCCAGCCATAAAAACTATATAGCTGCCTGATTATTTAGCTGTCGCAACGTTGTCGCATCCAACAAATACATAGCCGGCTGCCACAGCTAAATAGTGGTCTCTATGTTACTTGGGAGATCATGTGTAGATCACATCAACACGATACGAATGATCGCAGAGGAGCAATCTGTGGAGTGGCAGTCGACAGCCAGTTAAAAAAATTGAAGCAATGATAAGGGACCGTCCATATATTACGTAACGCTCTAGGGGGAGGGAGGAGGTTTTATGTTACAGATTGTTACAATGGGAGGGAAGGGGTTCAGTATATGTTACGTAACTTTTTTTTTAAATATTTCAAGAAATTAACAATCGGTTATTTCTATTAAATTCTATCAATTTGGAAAAGGTTTTTTCCGAGAAACGCTTCTGCATCAAATTTACCATATGTTTTCCTAAAACTAAGTATTATTTATCGGTCTACATTACTGACATACAGCAATTAACGGTGAATAGCGGAGATTGAGATATCAATGGGGAATCTCATATACTTACTGAATTGGCTCAGATAGCTGTCACAGAGATCAGGGAGCTTCTGAGTTTTGTCAATTCAACTGGGTGGATCTAATATCTCTATTTTAGTTAATCATTCGGGGTTTGTTGTTTATTGTGGTATCAAATGGGCAATTTTTTGCTAATTGAAGCTAAGTGTTTGCTAGACTTGCCACTGTAACCAACCAACCAACCAACATGATAGAATATGTAAAACGTGTAATTTATATTTTGCATTCCAAGTTATGATAGAGAGCATTTTATATTACATAAGAAGTAATGAGTTCATCATAGAGTAGTGAGTAGCGTCACGGCTTTGTGTGCAAGAGGTTCCGGGTTCGAGACTCGACAGGGTCAAAAAAAATTCACAACTGGACTACCACCTTTCATTCGCAGGTGTTTTTTCTAAAAAATAAAAAGCGATCGCAGTGGTT